>JANHGN010023734.1:0-14288 GCA_024605025.1 Megaceryle maxima | reverse complement strand
AGGTATTAAAAAAATATCCTCTTTGAAGTAGTTTTCTATAGACATAATTTTAAACGTGCATTTAAAAAATTGAAACTCCAAGTCAAAGGTATCTCAAAAGAAAGCACTGATTTCCTTTTGCATTATTGTGATATAGGTCTCCTTTACAAATGTCCTGTTCTAATGGTTTCTGCATCGTGCCCTTCCCTAAGCAACCCAGCAAAGATGCAACTGTAGAACAATGATCTCTCCATGGTGATGAGCACGGAGAAGCGACCAAGCACACCTCAATTCTGTATTTTGTCACAACCACGCTCCCCTTGCCGCAGACAGCGTTTCAGAACCCTTCACATTGTGTGGGTTTCCACTTCACAACTACCTGGGGATGCAGCAAGACTCTCTGCAATGCATGAGAACTCAGAGAGAAACATAAGAATAAAAATCACACTTTATATCAAACTCATTCCAGGGGACATCTTTCCATTTTTCTGTAAATAATTTTGAACTTTTGTATAAAAACCTTTAGAATCTTGGACCTGAAAAGCTTGGAGTTGATCAATTCAATTTTAAAACAAAGCAAATTAGTAATTTTTCAGTAAAGGACACCTTTTTTTTTTCCTATAATAAACTAATTTACAAGCATCAGGCATCTTCAGTAATACAGTTACTGAAAATATCACAGAAAACAGCTATGCCATGAAAGGACACTGAACAGGAACTCTTCAGAAACATAGCCCCACTTCATTCCAAACTGCAGCTAAAACTAATAAAATACTCCAGAATAATTTCCTGCTTTATTGTATGAATGAAGCTTAGACTGAATCTTGGATTTTTTTCTTATTAAACCTCCAGGCTTTAGGAGTGTTCCTAAAACCACAACAAAATGGAAAAACAAAACAAAACAAAAAACAACCAAACCACACACAAAACCCCAACCACCTCCAAATCTCAGTTCCATAAATGAAATACAGTACTGTGATATTTTCATATTCTTTTCTCCATTAGTATCACTAACATGTGATCTGTCAGATACGCCAAATTCTTTCAAAATTATAAAAACTATTTAATATCATTTCTTCTTGTCTTCTGGAGGATATTGGTGTTATGTTACTAACAGTTTTATACATGTTGCAAAACACAGCACACAACATATGTTATTTAAGGTACAAAACCTACACCAATAGTATTTTATTAAGTCCACCTTAAGAATTTGTTTTTATTTTTTAAAACAAACTTACAGTCTGTCTTTTCTTTTCAGAAATAAAAGCATTGCTGATGAATCTGAAAGAATAATGCTTAATTCAAACAAACCTTATGCTTATGCTACCTTAAAGAAAACATAACAATTTCAAATTAAATCTATTGTTCTAGTTTGGTTTACTTTGGTTTCTTGTTTGGTTGGTTTTAATTTTTCTCTAGATATCTTTTTGCGTATCTTCTCTGTACTGTTCCCTTGTGAGAACTAAAATAAAATGAGCTGCTTCTGCAACTTCTCAGCAGGTATTTTGATTTGAAAGTAACCACAGTTTTCTCTACAATCTTTATAGAATATGTCCCTATCATCTAACAAATAAGTAAAAGACTTAAATTGATGTCAATATGTATACTTTAACAATGCAAACTAATCGTATATCTCTAAACAAAAAAAAATGTTCGTTAAAAAAATATTAAAATCTAGTGAATATACCAACTATTGAGTTCAAAGAAAAGACACCACACGTGTCTAAATAAATATCAAGGAAGTGTCAGAGGTAAATGAGGAGAGACCAGGTGAAATGTGTGTGATGTGTTAATTGTATTCAAAAAAAATATAATAGAGCAAGACAGAGAAGCTGAACTTCCAATTATCATAATGGTATATACTTCACAACACATTTTCAAACTTGAAAGAGACATTTTAAACCATAGGAATTCTGAGCAGAATACCCCCAGCTGTGTTCTGCATAAATCTTGCACGCTGTACATACACAGTTTATTTAAATACCAAGTAAAGTTATGACTTACAAAATGCATATTTCAGTCACAATAGAATATCTGTCATTGCCAAAAGCTGCTGCTCGTTGAATGAAAGGAACAGAAAATGATGAATTAAATTAGAAAAAGATAAGAAAAGACAGAATCTTTTCAGTTGATGTTTTACTAAACTGAAGTAGTGTGTGTTTTAAAGAACAATGCATTTATCAGCCCTCTGCAGAGTTTACAATCTTGTGCCCCCAAAACAGAAGAAAGTAGTAAAAGGTGGAACTCAGTGCTAAATTAATTGTTGACTGTAGAGCATTCTGGTCATGAGCCAGAATTTATCATTTGCTAATGCTCTCCCCATACCAAATTTAACATATTTGTGAAAAGACAGTTGCCCAATTCTCTGATGATATGCAAGAGCCAAACCAGAAAAGGGCCTTAGTCCCCTTCCATATTATCCCTTTCCAGAAGCCATAAGCAAGTAACCAGCACAAGCCGAGTACCCAGAGAAGCAGTTCCCCCCCGCCCCGGGGCTGAAGAACCGAGATGACAGCAAGCACACCACTGAAGCTACGCTCACATGTGACTGTGCTGAGCCCCGGGGCAGCATCACAATATCTCAATGTGATCCCAAAGAAAAGTACAACTCTGAAGGAGAGCAGGTCTCCTCTGCTGGCTGCCAGGGAAAGCAATCCCACTGAACTGGCAATTATGTCATGCAGATGAATGGCTCATTCTGGTTTTAACCCTATAGCATTTTAGGCTTTCATTGTATGAGCTCTATCACCTATCTATGCAAATCATTACAAATAATTATCATTTGCTGCCTTTCACTTTACACTTTTTGTACTATAAGAGTACAAATTGTGCTCTCCAACTCATACACAAACGAGTATGATCAAAGACCAGAGGGGCATGATTTTTCTGTTATGAAGATCTAGTAGTTTGCTCCTAAGCTGATTAAATATTCTAAATTTTATCATTATTTCATCAGGTTTCCCTGCTACTGAAGTCTACAAATCCAACCACCATAAATCTCTTCCACCACCTTCTTTCAGGAGAAAAGTAATACTTTCTGACCAATTGTACAGCTGCTCGTACTGGTGAGAATGTAAATCCCACTCTTTCCTGACCTGCCTGAACAGCCTTTTGGGTGGGGATTTTTAGCGGGTTTGAGGGTTTTATTGGGGGGACTTGTGATGTTTTAGTTTTTTGTTTTTTTGGTTTTGTTTTTGTTTTTTTTTCCTAATACCAAATGCAACTTATTCACAGCTCATTTAAAAAACACACAGTCACTGAGTGCCTTACACAGAAGCTGAATTGAATGGTCATGTTATTTTATGCTTGGTGTTTGTTTACTTGCTTCATTGTTCTCCTCTAAGTCCCCTGCGCTTTATTAGTTCAGGAAATATCTTCAACTCCTCCTGCATGGCGGCATTTGCACACTGCTTCATTGCTTGCTGAGACTGTGCCCTCTCAATTATAAGTAAAGTATCAGGAGAAAACACAATAAAAACACAGGCAAAAGTCAGTCTAATACACACAAACAAAGGCTTGAAACAAATTGAGAAGAAACAAAACCAAGTGTATAAAACAGCATAAAAACCAGAGAATCAGGTGTGAAAGGCACAGACGAATAATTTATCAGTTGAATGTACAAATCCTTCCACAGTAAAGCTGAATTATCACGGAGCTGCTCCTCACTGTACAACCTTCCCTGGTAATAGGAAGATTTAGAGGCTTTTGAACAAAGCTACTTTTATTTCTGCAGCACCAAGAGGGAAGACACAGAGAGTGACCCTGCCCAGTCTGATGGCTGAACATATCATTTCTGCAGAGGCTGCAAAGTTACTTATACAACGAAGCACAAGATACTTCTCTTCAGCTCGCTCACAGGTTCCAGCAACTACGATACCACAAAAACTCACGTGTCAGCATGAAACAGGTGAATGTTAATAATCTCCAAAGCAGTCCTGTGAACATCAGCATGCTGAAAACAACCTTCAAAGGAACTTACTGTTTTAGCTGCCATGGCAGTTGGTTCACTACAAGATGCAGAGCACACGATCCCTTACTTTGGGCAACATTTCTAGACTGAAGTACAAAACCATTCCTGTGCTGGTTTTTGGGGGGGTTGGTTGGTTGGGTGATTTTCTTTTGGCTCTTTAACACATATGATGGACAGGAAAGTTTTGACTGCATCTTTTACAGCAGAAATGGCAGAGGGTCATGCTAACTTCCTCAAATATTATTTTTTACTGCTTCTTCAGCATCTTTGTTTTCCCCCCCTCAAGTGCAGCATACAGAATGATACAATACAGTATCTTAGTTTGGAAATTACTAAACAATCCTATTTACTACATAACAGACTGCTGTAAGAGATTAAAGAGAATGTCTTTCCAGTTTCATTAACATATGTATATCTCAACAGACTTAGATGTAGAATATTAAATGCATTTTGTACAACAGTAAATGCTCGTTAGAAAAAGAGCTGGTTTTAAGGTTTAAAACAGCAAAAGGAAAAGCTGATACTTGTCTCTAGCAACAGTAATGCTCAGAGACAAAACACAGCAACAGGACTGAAATGAAAACAAAACATACAGAAAACAAAACTGTCTTTCCCCAATAAATCTTTTACAGTCAGTAGATTTGAATTCTCAACATTATGTCTTTTGGATCACTTTCCATAAATTATAATAGGCATATATTTGAGAGTTAACAGCACTCAAACAGGAAAAAAAGTAAAAATGAGTGGGAGAAAATTCCTATTAAATACACACCAGCATTAACTTTAAAAGGAGGACCACAAAACTGCAAGTAAACCAAACCCCTGTATTTTAAAGCTTCTGCTCACAGCTTCCCCTAGAGTTTGGGATTTTTTTAATAGGTCTGTACTCATGTAACATAAGCATTAGTGAGCTTCCTTCTTCATTTTTCCTATACATGGACAAACACTCCTGAAACCCTGACCTGTCAAGACAACTCTGGTGAAAGGGGAGGATCTATCCTGTATGCAATGTATATCTTTAAACTATACCTGCAGGGAAAAAAAAGCTATGCAAAAGATGGCTATGTTGAGGAAGTAACTGGGATGTGGCAATTACTTGGAGTTGGAAACAACTATTTACTCTTCCACTGAATAACTTAAAAAAAATAATTCACCATGGCAACAATCATACTTCATAGTAGATAAAGCACCGAATGCTACAAAGCCTCTTCAGAATGAATTATGCACCAGTATGTAACATGTACTTTTTTTATGTTACTGCACACACATTCCAACAAAATTTCCTTTTGGACTCATCTGGCATTTGCTTTTTTACTCTTCACCACACATCACCTACTTTTCTTTTCTGACTTTTGTCTCGCTCCAATCTCATGGATCTGGAATTGCTGAAGGAATTTATAGTGTTAGTCTGGGCAAGGGGTTGAAATAAAATAATTAATACAGTGGCCTGATGTCCTGTCATCACACTGCTGCTTTACCATCTTCCTGAGAAATATATCAATGTGTGTTACTGGTACCATGGCATTACTTCTGAATCCATAAAGCAAAACTCCTTAGTGGTGTAAAACCCTAAACCAGGTAAGTAAACTGTCCTCTTAAACCACTTGGAAACTCCCACTGATCTAGGAGACCCAAATATCTATGGGAATAATCTTAACTTTACCTTCCTTGGCCATGAATTTAAACAGAGGTAAAAAGCAACAGCTTACTTATAAAGTGCAGACAGTTCTTGGCCAGCAAATATACGATGCCAGGGCAACATCAATGCTTTAATTCATTTTAGTCAGCTACAGTACCCTGGATAATAAGAACTCATTCAGAGCTCATACAGAGATCTCTGCCAAGACTGGAGAGATTTTAAACATAATATCCTGGGATAGTAGGAAATTGCAACTGTGCAAGTTGGTTTGTGAAAAAATATTTACTTTTGTCTAAGTAAGGTAGCAATTGAGTGGCAGCATCAGTGTGTTGATACCAAGAATAGTAACAGCTGTTAAGGCAGATTCTCCAGTAAGAGGTTACAACAACACACAAAATTACAACATTAATTTTTAATGGTTGTTTGCCAAGCTGTGTCCTGCCCAGGATGCAGGTGCATGCTTTTAAAAATGTCTTTTAACTGCTAAGTTGCACATCATTTCCTAAAAAAATCTGAAGAACTTTTGCATCTCATTTTAAAGTGATCCCATGTCCACAAGGTTAAAATTCAGAATAAATTTACTCAGAAACGTTAAAGTTTCTGGACGTCAGTTGCGCAGCATCACCTCAGCATAGCTTGACAGTGTATGGAAAGATCCATACCACGGTATTGGTAATACTGCCCAGATTCTGAGGAAGGAACTTGTAACAGGGATGAAATCAAAGCCAATACCTACTAACAATACCTAAGGCAGCAACGCACACTCACGATCCACCAAAATCCCGTTTACATGGCTTTTATCAATGAGAAAAGGGTCTAGATTTAGGTAATATGACAAAACACACATGAAACCATTTTACAAAGAATGCAGATTTCATCACCCTAATAACTAGATAAATACGTTAATAACTAAAATAGCCTTTTAAAAACAAGCCAGGACATCTTGACTCATTTCCAAAGAAACATGAGTATCTCATGCACAGACAAGTCTCTTCAGTGGCGTTTCCAAAATAAAACAAGCTCCTCTGGCTTTGCATTATGTATACCCCTCACCTCACCATACCACGTACACTGTGTTGTGAAAGGGACACCACGTTTTACAGTGCCTGTGTATAAACGGTTATCAACGCGAACCAGCAAAGCTGAAGAGAAGCTACCTGCAGGAGCGCTTGGATGCTGATACCTATTTGGGTTATGAATGTTAAAATTACCTCTTCTTAATTATCCACACAGAAAATAGCAGCACTGCCAAAGAAACTCTGCCTTACACTCTATTCACAGAAACAGAATTGTGTAGGTTGGTAAAAGACCTTTAAGATCATCGAGTCCAATCGTTAGCCCAACACTGCCAAGTCCTTAAGTGCCACATCTACGTGTCTTTTAAATACCTCCAGGGATGGATTGATAGCAGGGAAATAGACAAAGGAGTCAAGACATAGGAGTGGAAATACACGGTCGGAATGTACAGATTTTAAAGCAAAGTGCAAGTAAACAACATTTCCAAATTTGTCAACTTAGAAAATGTTGTACTGGGCATAGACAATTCCCTTCGCAAAGCTCACTGGAGTGACCATGTATCCAGAAAGCAGACAGAGCACTTATTTTAGAAGACTGTACATCAAACTTGGAGCCTGCAGTTGAACCATCGTACCCATCAGCTAGGTGAGAAAGCACCCGCACAGCCTAGGCCAGCTGTACCAGTCACACAAGCCTACAACTAATGCATCATACTGTACCATAGCCTACATCCTACTGCTTTCACTCAGCCTACACTGTCAGCTTACCTTTCTTCACAGGTGTCAGGGTGTTTGGTTCTTAACAAAGATTGTCTGAGAGAGAAAACCTATTAAATGTTGTCTCTACCCACTAGGTGTCAGCAGAAGAAAGTGCACGGCCAACATCTGTGATGCAGAAAATCTGAGTCTCATTTCCCCCCTCAGTTACCAATATACACACAACTATTAAGTACTGCAAACCACCTTTACACACACATAGTAATTATACAGCTGCTACTGTTGAAGATGACCTACTTTTGTGAATTAAATATTTAGACGACAAAAACATTCCCTCTGCAAACAGCAAAAAAAAAAAAAAAATCAGGAGTTAAAAAAAAGTCTTTCAAGTGAACAAAATGCTCACATTGGTGTGTCCATTAGAAATTTCAGTAATATTCATAAAGCTAACAGTCTGCCTCAATACAGCCAAGGAAACACACCGCTTCTCATGTGTTCTACTGTACTTAACAGCAACAGAGGTTTATGGAGACTGTAAGTACATCACATGTAACGGATATTCCTCCACACTTCGAATCTGGCTTAGTGCAGCTCCAGAAAGCACAGACGCAGCAGGGAACACAACTGAACCTCTTATGTTGTTACTCAAATCTTATGAGCAGACTTGCAGGCTGTATTATCTGGATATGTTTTTTCATGCAGAAGTTCTAGTTACTGGAAGCCTCAAAGTTTATGGCAATGGCAACTCATTCATTGTCTGTGTGCTGGTTCGTATACACGTTACCCAACCTTCTCTCTTTAGAGTAAAAGCTTCTTAACAGAGTAAGAGGTCTCACTATGCTTAAGTATAATGTGAATTTAAAGTCTCCACTGTGACACATTCCAGGTCTACACAGAATAATGAAAAACAGCTTCACATCATTTATCCTGGACAGTAAAGTCGTAACAAGTGAGATGGTCTATGGAATTAAATTTTCTCATGAGACAAAAATTATGAAAAAGCTGCTGCTTCTTTGAATTTGGTTAATACTAAATTTATAATCAGAAATTAACTTTAATTTATAAATGGACTTGGGATAGAAAGCCCTGAAAATTTCCACTTCCTGCTTAATAAGGATTTTATGACATATTTATGCAATTATGTTTACAAGTTTTCTCTGATGGAAGGATAAGCAAACCAAGCCATTTCTTCTACTTCTGGTTAGTTGTCCCTCAAAGTTGCACTTTCTAGGGGTGTGCCATAGTCAAATCATTTCAAACATTCAGCTTTAACATTCAGCCTTCAAAATACCAGATGGTATTTCCAGAAAACCAATTTAAATTTTTATTTTTCTTCATAAATCCCTTAACTAGTTAATCTCACGCACACATCCAGGCAAAGCATACACCAATATTCCCAGAGTTGCCTGGCAACTACTGGGAGGAGCATCGGAGAACAAGGAAGCCTGCATGGATGAAGGGAAGTCAGTGTCTCCCTGACATGGATAAAGGAGGCTTACAGCCAGAGCGCCTTGCTGCTTTCATTTTTGTTACATGGAGGTTTTAAACACCTCCCATTATTTCAGCTTAGATGCTTTAAAAGCCCAATGCTTACACCAGGACACATACACAAGTCAATACGATTTTTCAGACACGCAGCACATGGATTCCGCCAGGACCATGTGGAAGGGCTCACACCGACTTCAAAAGTCATTTTTGAACCCTGAATATGAATTGTTGGAATGATGCTTATTTGATGGCAATAAGGGGACTGTTTAAACTTCAGACTGAGCTATTTTTGCCTTCTGGCTTTAAAACTTACAAGTAAAACAAACTATGCTGAAGAGTCTTTAGCTACTGAAACATCTTCAACCTCAAGAAACACTGTGCCAGGAACAGATTTCTCTCTAGAAGCAATAAAACCCAAGATCAAGTAGAGAAAAATCCTTCCCTGCTCAGATGGCAGTTAATCATTGCTAAATAGAGATCAGCTCTGAACCAGAAGCAAGAGACTGAGTTTTTCCCTAACAGAACATTCACTGTCAATAGCTACAACTCCAGACATTCTTCGTTTTTCTGTAAAAGCACAATTTCATTACTAATTATGTTCTTAAGCTCCATGATTCCACAAATTTGCACATTTCACAGCTAAATATAAATTGTGTAAAAAGTGTATCTCCTACCACCTTTACAGATAATACAATGGATGTCCAAGGTTTGCAGTGGTCAACTCTGCACTACCCTCCCACGATCATTAATTTGTACTTTGTCACCTCTCAGTAAGCCGTCTTCAAAAAGAAGTGACACCCATACCTTTGCATGAGGAGTTTTCTGCCCGTGTCACTGCTCTTGCTTGTTGCACCTCTCTATTTTTGGAGACTGGAACACTGCTTTCAGTACTAGTCAAAGGGCCACAATGCTGACCTTAGCAAAAGGAGGTTATACTACATTTTTTATTCTTGTAAGCTTGCTCCCCCTTAGATGTAGATTTACATCTTATGCCTACTAATTTCCTACTTACAGGTTCAATTTTCAGGGCATTTCTGTAGCTCCCAAAGAAAGATGCTTGTGCTTTTAGAAAAGCTCTTGCCACACCATCCCCAGTGGTTGTAGAGACTTTCTTCAATCTGTTCTTCAGTGCAGAAACCTGAAATCACATATCGGGTCTAGATCACTCTCATATCACAAACAAAGCTTAACACATTGGGGCACAGCTAACTGAGAAATGTGCTAACCACAGCTGCAGTGATGACAAAAAGTGACATTGTGAATTCAGAGATGAATTTTTAATTTCTAAAGGCATTACTTTTCAAGCTGTTTTGCCTCTCTAAGATATGACTGCATTCTATTTAGAAATCAATAAAAAAAATAAAAGCTTCATCTCAACCTTCCCTCCTACTTAAAATCCGCTGTTAACATGCTGTTGAGTCCTCTTTTGAAGGTCGTCCATGAAGTTCTGTGTCATTGTTGATTAGAATCCACGAAAGTATTTCAGCCAAATTAATTCAAACATCAGACTTATAAAGAAACTCTTCTGTGCAATCAGGCCACCCATCACCACCAAGGCTGAGAACAAAATCCGTGGGTCTGAAAAATTTGTTGGCGACAATTAATTTTTTTTTCTTCTGATGCTATATTCCCTTGTATTTCAGAGACTTAATGGAAAACCAGAAAATAAGTTTAATTTCTGCATGTGGTGGGTTCCCTTGGCCGGTTCCCAGACACCCACCCGGCCGCTCTCTCACTCCCCTCCTCAGCAGGATTTGGGGAGAAAACATGAAAAAGCTGGTGGGCTGAGATAGGAGAGGGAGAGCACTTACCAATTAGTATCGCGGGCAAAACAGACCCGTTTTAGGAAAATTCAGTTAACTTATTGCTAATTAAAATAGAGTTGAACGCAGAGAAACAAAGAAACTAAAGCATTTCACACGCACTCCTCCCCCCTCCCGCCTTTCCCACCTCCACTGCCGGCTCCCCCACCTCTGCGGGGGTCGGGGTCAGTCTCTCCCGGACACTGCTCCCGGCAGCTCCTTCCTGCTCACACCGCCCTCCCTCCTCCCTCTGCCCCGGGGCGTTTCTCCTCGTCTCACACGGGCTCTCGGAGCGGCTCCGGCGGCCTCGCCTGGGTTGTGGCGGGAAGCGGGTGCAGCCTGCGCACAGAGGGGCCCGGCCGCCGCCTCGGACACCCAGCGCCATCGGCGAAATAAAACCCACAGTTTTTTTTAAGTCTCAAACTAACGACGTTCTGCCTACCGAAGGTGGTTTGGTTTTTGTTTTTGTTTTTTTTTTTTTTTCCTTTCTTCCTGTGTCTGACAAGATCGAAGCCACCTGTGCCCAGGGTGGCTTTGCCCTGACCCCGCTGCCCTGCCCAGCACCACGGAGGTTCCAGGGTCTCAAGACTCAGAGCTGCGCTGAGACACTTACCCAGGGACACTCACCCATCCCAGCTTAGCCAGTACCAACTGAACACATTCCCATGCAGGCAGAGTTAAAACTACCACGATCTGGAGTGTTTCCCATGTAAACCAAGGGCAAAAGTTTTAGAGGATCACTCGTTACTGTTCTCCATGCTCTCGCATCTCACACACACAAGGCGGCCATGACTTAGTTTGATGTCTCTTTTCTAGTGCTTAGAGCTCATCAACTACTGAAATAAGGTTGTGTATCTATGTATTATTGCTAGTGACAGTGTTTTTCCTTCCCAAACACAAGCTGAGAAAGGAGATAAAAAACCCCAACCTTTCAAAGATTAACATCAAGCTCACCGCACCCGTAGCACAACTGTCGTAGCTGACGTTAAATCATTAACAAATAGTTCTGTCAGTAGCAGTTACTTGGTGTCACAGACAGAACCAGGACAAGTTTTTAAGGTTTTGAGACAGAACCCACACAACACAGCAATACAAAACCAACAGCCTGGGCGCTGATTCTTGAAAGAAACTCAGCCAGTGCTTGTAGAGGCTGCAGTCACATCACGTGCAGAACCCCAGTTTGACGGGGTACCATACACGGAGGACAGGAAGGAGTCACCATTGCAGAAGGAAAGCAGAAAGCCAGGAAATCCCCAGTCGTCTCGATTTGCAGAACATGATTGACTCTGTAAGTATCCATATTATGACTTTAACAGAAAGAATTCCATCAGCAACCAACAAATCTTCCTTTTTCTAATGCTGCTCTGAGAAACTCCATGGGGGTAGCTCTATATGCTTGACAGTATGCAAGAAATGGTGTAGGAATATTATTTACAGAGTGAGCAGCATCTGTTGTGGTGAACATAACTGTGTTTTCTAAGAGTATGAATAATTCCTCATAAAATATAAGGTGATAGTTCAAATGTTCAAATTAACTTTCAAGACCTTCCCCCCTATCCTGTAGCTCATAAAAACCACCTTGTTCTGGCCTCGTCCATATCTCCAAAAAAATCGATCAGATTATTTTTTTCCTCCTGTTCCAGGGTTTTGCTACCAGCTGCCTTAATAGCAAAGGGCTGATTGCACTGAACAACTGGGCCAGAGCTCCTCAGCTTCATCCCTCCCGTAAGCACATCCCTCACTTCCTCCTGTGGTAGTTTTAGATTCGGGGAGGGCAGGGAAGTGACCCCTCATCTTACTATAGAGGTGTTAGATATATAATCCATACTGTGCGCTACTAAATATTATACTTGCACTTGTGATTGCCAATACTGTTGCAAAAACATTTCCTTTTATGTTTTCTGCAGGTTCTGTTGTAGAAGGAATTTCTTTACTGTTATTTAGAATAACAGAAGTAATCAAGAGTGTGTCCAGCATTGTATATAAGCCTGAATGCCATTTCTTATGCCAATGACCCGTGCATTAATGAGCCCATAAGCACATTTTAACATAACATGCAATAACAGACTTAGTCTATCATGCCCATAAAATAAGCTCACCCCTGTTCACTGAGGTAATGTCTCTCAAGGAATTCTGTTATTCTCAATGTAAAAGCTTCATCAGATTCTGGTACACTTCTCCGTGTTTGAGGGGGTCTGATGTTGTAGGGATGAAAAGCGTGTTTCTCTCCTATATTCACTTATGTAAACCATTTAAAGGTAGTTCTTAAAAGTGCAATAAAGTGTCTATCACTCTAAGTAACTTTGAAATCCATCTCAAAGATTTTTAGAAGCTGTTTTCTTTAAGCATTCATGTGAAGGTAAAGAACTTTCCATCTATATAGAAGGAAAAGGCTCCATGCTTTGTTTTACTACAAACTAAAAGTTCAGAAGGCTAGTCACAGACTTTGTGGGTTTCAGCTTCCCTGTTTGGTATAGAAGCAGAATATTGTCAGGTATTCTGCTAATTCCTTAAGCTTTCAGATCATTTGCTCTCATCTAGGACTAAATCAAACACTGTAGGATGTGTATTTTATGTGTGCACACTTTTTCAGTCAGGGTTACTGCAATAGACATGTCAGGTTTTTTTAAAAAAGAAAATGTTAACAACAACATATTAGAGACTAACGAGTAAGGAAAAAAAATAACTCATGTTTGCTCTGGGATAAAGTAGCACACAGCACAGAGTAGAATTCTGATTGTTTCCTGCCTAGAGAGGCAGTGATACTTTAAAAAAAAAAGACTGTGACCACTCAATCTGAAGATTATTTCTAGCCAAACAGACACATATACATGCAGTCTACCCTGAGAGTGTTTTTAAAGAAGATTTTTATACTTCTGGCAGTTCAGGTTTAAAGGTCAGATTTAAACTATCACCATGTTTCAAAATGCAATCTGTGCAATGCAGCATAATGAAATGGTTCAGTAAAGGTGCTAGTGGAAATTCTTTTAATTAGGTCCAAGGCTTTTCAGTTGTCAACATGAATAAAGCAAGAAACATTCTATTGCAAACACAGTGTAAGAAATAAAAATGGATTCACCTTTAAAGGAATGGCTCTGCTAGAGAGTTGTAGTTTAGTACTTCTTGCTGTCCTGAAAGCAGTTAATTTCTCACTAAGTGAAAAACATTAAGATAGGCTTCCTACTTGTGGTGACTTGTTAATGAATGGACCACGGTAGCACACACAACCAAATTACTGACAGCCTAAGATATTCATAGGCTAGTGCAAAGCTACGATACTCTCCCAGCCATCAGATCTGCAAGCTCTCTCTGGCGCGCTGCACTGCATTGCATCAGGGCTTCAGTTAATAAAAACTACAAGTTGACAGAGCAAGCTTATGCTTTATTCCTTATAATATGGAGCTCTGACTAAAACTAAGACTAGAAGATGACACTTATTTGGAAATACATGAAAAATCCATAAGGGTTGCATAAAAAAAAATTACTACCCCCTCTTTGCTATTCCTTGCAACACAGACGGTGGTGTAGGAGACTTGTCAGCAGCAGATGCACTTATTGTAATCACAGTCCTTAATAAATCTCTCTCTCTTTTTTTTTTTTTTTTTTTTTTTTAATTTTGACTATTTTAAAAGGAAATTTGTTTTCCAGGGTGTTTTCATTTTTCCAGTTTTTCCGCA
>JANHGN010023730.1:8611-18828 GCA_024605025.1 Megaceryle maxima | reverse complement strand
CCTAGTCCAACCCCCCCCGCCCCGATCAAGTCACACAGGAATGTGTCCAGGCGGGTTTTGAACGTCTCCAGAGAAGGAGACTCCACAACCCCCCTGGGCAGCCTGTTCCAGTGTCTGTCACCCTCTTGACAGTGTTTCTTAATTTCTTCTGGTTCTTTTATTTGCATATAAGCCTCATTTGAATTGGTGAGTGGTTAATTTTTATAGATAATTTTTATCTCCTATCTCTTTCAATTATATTTACATGTGTATTTATTCTAACTTGCAACAGGTTGTTTTTAAGTAAAGGAGCATTTTCTGTGATGTGAACTGTTTGAAACAAAATCCCAAGCGATTGACAGTGTTTACAAAGAAAAGAGGAGGCCTGAGGCCAGCTGGCACTTTGCCTTCTCAGTACCAGCTTAGATGACATTATTTTCCTTTTGTAAGATTTACATCCCCCACTTATGGCCAGCATATGTAAAGGGAAATGCAGCACCTACAGATCTGTTGTCCTCTCCTGTCTTAGCTTTTTTCGATCTCCAAGCAGGCAGATGTGAAGCTGGTCTCTGGGCTGAGGTCCATGCTGTACGTAATGGAGAGACACAGCTGTTCCCTGCACCTTTCCAGTGGATGATCCCAGTGGTTCCCACAGGCTTGTGGGCAGCCAGCAATGTAAAAAACTGGGAAAAACAGCTCTGGAGAGGACACTTGTTTGCAGACATTTCTACAAATAAACTTCCCTGGAGCTAAGTTATAGAATGAAACGGAGAGGTTCCCTTCTCCTGCAGCTAGGGCAGTCCCTTTATTGCTGATGTAAATAAACAGTTGTCAGTTTAGCCAATGTAAATGTTGGCTTTCCTGGATCTGTATTTTAGTAGGGTGTAGCACTGTTGTGTTTTTTGTTTTGTTTTAAGGCAGTTTGTTTTCTTTGCAATTGTCTCTTTCATTTACAATGCTGTAGCTAGACAGGATGTAAAAAGTGAATTGTGTATTATTCTGTGTGATACCCCAGCCTCCGTTCCCTGACATGAAATAGGCATTTCAGACTAGATTTGTAAAGATACGCCCTGATTTTGAGCAGACTGAGTTCAGAAAGACAAATCCAAGATCATTAGAACTTGGCTTTCAAAGGTGCTGAGAAGAAGTGCATTGCTTCAGCAGCAGTGCCACCCTAGTTCAGCAGCAATGCCACCCTAGTTCATGCTTTTGCAGCACTCCCATAAGAGGTATAAAACAACCTGGAGACAGGGCACATTGCTTGTCCAGGTTCTATACCTCCTTGTTGACTGCCCACAGTGTTAACCAACATGTTGATTCCCTTCTTTTAGCTCCTTAGAGTCCACGGGGTTATTTTCCAGGTACCTCTTCCAGCAACTGAGAAACTGGGGGTGTTCTGTGTGTCCCATGGTAGAAGTCCTCCTGGCTGCAGCCTTCCCCCAAAGTGTTTTTGCAGAAATCACAGGCTGTACAGCACCTCTTTCTTTCCAGAGTTTTGTACTGGTCCTGGCAGGTGTGACAAGGGGCAAGAACCTATGTAGCTGTCCCATGTATGTCAGGCCTTGTTTGACTTCTGAAGACTTGAAGGAAAAAGCACGTTCTTGCTCTTCTTAGTAGCACTGATGTAACATGAGGCTTTCTTCACACGAGCTTGCAGCACTGTCTGATAGTAGCCTCTTTGCAGACCTACCCTAAGTGGGCTATAACTAACTGCTTGGTAACAAATTATTCTTTTCTCTGCTGCTGTTATTGTTGTGAATTTTGAGATTTTTCCTAGCTCAAAAGGATCTTCCCCAGCAACCTCTGGACAGGTCAGGTTTGAAAAGAAACCTCAGAAATGCTGATTTTCAAGCTTGGGCAGAACCTGTTCATACCAGAAGTGCCCACTGATTTATTGTAGCTTTTAAGACGTAGATCAGGGAGCTATTGTACAAATGCAGGGTAGAAGATGGTTTCTGCACTGTGTGGCTGAAAAATGTCACTCCACTGCCCTGAGAGATGACATTTCTTAAATGAGAGATGATTTTTTTCCAAAGCAATAATCCGGACTCTGGAAAACAGGAAAGCATTGTGCAGGTTTGCTAAAGATTGCTGCTTTACTCAGCACGTGTGAAGGATGCCCTCCTGCCTCTGGATGCCCCAAGCATAAATAAACGAGCAGCATTGTTCTGCATGTGCTGGTGCATCTACGAGCAGGGGAGAACCCTGGTGCTGTGGGTAAGGAGGGATCCTGCAAGGGCAGTAAGCTTGTCTCGTTTGTTCTCTCCAGTGCTACAACTGTGAAGAGGAGGCCATGTACCACTGCTGCTGGAACACTTCCTACTGCTCCATCAAGTGTCAGCAGGAGCACTGGCATGCTGAACACAAACGTACCTGCCGCAGAAAAAGATGAAAGAGTTACTCCTCCCCTAGAAAAGCACCCCGATGATTGCTATTCTCAGACACAGCGGTTTTTGTTTCCAAGAAGCCAAAATTGTTTAGAATTTGCTTCCCATTTTGCACCAGCCTTTAAACACTTTTCATAAAAGAAATTTTTGCACGGGAATTTCAATCTTCTGTTTAACGCTCCTCCAAAATTTTGTCGGCGAAAGAAATTTACCATCTGTGGGAGCTGGTTACTTTAAGTAATTTTAAACTAGAGGATTTGTTGCATTTTCAGCAAATTTTAAAACATTTTTAGGTTTTACAAAGATTTTAATCTTTAAAAAGAGCAGATCTAAAAATAAAACAGCACGCAAGTTAAACAAAAGGAAGATTTAAAAACTAGATCTGAATGTAAGTATAGGACCGTTTCAGCAAAACGAAGCATACTACCTTGATGTAACATTTATTTCTTAACCTTGTTGAGCTGGTTTTGTTCAGCTTAATTTTGCTGTTTAAAGGCATTATCTATTGGTTATACCAGTGGGTACATGATTGAATTTAGGGAACAGGGTTGACACAGCAGGTGCTAGTCCTGCATATTTTTTCTTAAATATTTCCCAACTGTGTTTTATTTTCATTATTTCTTTTCAATATATAACTTTTATAACAAAATATTAGCTTTGATCTTGTAGTTTAAAATCACAGGGAACTGGGGTAATCTTTTACTGAGCTGGATCTTAGAAAAAAATGAATATTTAAATTTTGAAGTTTGCACATTTCATCTTTGTCCTAACATGAGTGCTTGTAACAAGAATAAGAAAAGCCAAAAAACAACAAAAAAAAGCAACTACCTGTATTCATACAAGGAATTATGAGGCATACAAATTTCTTTATTGCTCCCCCCTTCAGCCTCCCCAATCCGACATCATTCGACTGCCTATGATCTGGTGTCACCTGGTCCATTGTAACTTGATAATAAAAGAAGAAAAAGCACTTAAGTTTCACAGAAGCCGTTATGTTTGTAGTAATGGGTCATTGCCTAATAATGAGCTCCATCACTGTACTCAGAATGAAGAATAATGCATGTTAATTTTCTTGTATTAAAGATGCCGTGATTTGTAAAAAGTCTGTATTTTGCGGAATGTCTGGATTAAGAAGCATTACCAATAGGAATGGATCGATAGTTGAAAAATCATTTTCTTTTTGTTTGTTTTATATATAGATATATGAATTGCATCCATGTTCAGAGACAATTTTTTAAATAGATGTAAAGCTTACTTAAATAGCTTTTCTTTTAAAGTGTCTCCGCATTTTAGTTTCTTTCCAAGATTGGTCTTAGACTGCGTCATATGCCCATTAATCATTCAGCTATTTTTTGAGAAGTTAGAGGAAGAATTTGTAAATATTTATTTAGATCTTTGATATTTATTGAAAGCAATTACATGATGGAACGATGGAAGCTGAGAATCAGGAGGAAAGCCTTTTCAAAAGTTTTCTCTAGGATTTGTCAGGGTCATTGTAAAGATGAAAATATAACTAAGACTTCTGTGAACTACCACTGAAATCCTGATCTTTTTTACTTACAGTGGTGATATAAGTTAATTGACTAGATACTGCCAAATAATGCCCAATATGATGCAGAAATTAAGTGGTAAGTTGATTGAAAAAAAAAAAAAGTAAGTAGATGGTAACTTGTATTACCACAGCTACATTATTGCCTGATAAATGTGTAATTAACTCTTGTCGCCTCTGTGTTGTGACTGTAAAACACTTCACAACTAAAAATCAATCTTGTTCGATTACTTTACGAGTTCCAAAACTTCGATCCACCCCTATGAAAGCAAGTTATTGTGGAAATATTTTTGGTGTAAAATCATTCCAGAATATGTAATATTTAACTGATAGCTGCATGAAAGTAAGATTCGTGTTACTTTGGCTTTTTTGTCTCTGTTGACACGGTTGCACATTTCCAAGTTACTACAGCGTGAAAACTTGTGTGTTTTAAAGAAAAAAAAAAAGGAAAAAAAAAAAAAAAAAGATTGTGGCCTGGTTTTGTATAAGTTTTAGGTAAAATTACAATTGATTGTTTTAGGAACCATGATTTAAAATTAATTTTTCTGCAAATCATAAAGCTATATTAAAGTGTTGAGCTTAGCCACTATGCACATTGTAATTATTCATTGTGGCTGTCCAGTTTATGATGCATTCTGGCATTTTGTAAGCTGCTCTGACTAGCAATATATAGAGTCATTTAATGTGTTAACATTGGTTAATAAATGTATTTAAAAAAACCTCTCACTGACAGTGTCTGTGTTGATTTTGGCAGGTTGTCCTTACATCCTTGGGTGGGCCTGCTTGAGGCTGCTGTTTTAACTTGTCCTCACCTAGAAACATGGGGGCGGGGGACAGGGCAGCAGTGCCTGAACTAGCAGGGACCTTGCTACCATCTCGAGCTGAGCTGGAAGGTCCATGCAAGGTCTTAAGCATTTACTACAGCTCTTGGTGCCCAAAGTTTATCTATTCAGCCCATTCGGAGCCTGCAGCCTCTGAGGGCTGTGTCTGTCACGTTCTGGCTTGAATACCTGTTCAGCAGCTGGGGTGGGGCTTGGACATCCCCCTTCTCCCTGTGCTTCCTCCCACCAGCAGCCTGGCTCTGCTTCTCCCCAAACCAGTCACCAGTCCTGAGCCGGTGGCTGTTACATATTTTATTAATCAAATGGTTTTATCTGGAGGGACTGAAAGGACTTAAGGAATCCAGCTCTGGCCTGAATGATGGCAGCGCATCTCTTGCAAATGCAGCCCTAAGAAGTTTCTCTTAATTATTTTCCAAGTCAGGCCTTGCTGCCAGCAAGGTGCTGGAGGGAGCCCAGGGCCCGTGCTGGTGATGCTGCCCACAGGCCATGTCCTACAGCTACCCTCAAGGACCATTTAGGGACAAGCACAGGCAGGGTAGGTTATCCTGGAGCCCCGTTGTGATTTTAGGGCTGCAGGAGGGACACTGTGGGAATTAAGAACTGGCAAGACCTCCAGAAGACCTCAAGTCCTGGGGGTGGAAAAAAGAAGGAAATATATATATATTTTAAATACTTAAGGATCCCTCAGAAGTCTCTTTTACTATTTTACTATACAAACTTTTCTGTTCTTACATGAGTCAGAGCATTTTATGCAAGAGTGCAAATTTTACTCATTCATCTTGATGAAACCCAATGAACTACAAATGCCCAGCGAAGGGCACACACTGCGAACAGATCAGTTATGCTGCATCAAGCCAGAGAAGCAGGAGCTGGAAGCAGCAGCACCCCCTTGGACCTCCCTTTCCCAGGCCTTCTCCCCCATCAATGGCTGTGCTCAGGCTCAAAGCACTGCTCCCCAGCACCCCACTGTCACAAATCTCTGGTGGTGATGCTCCCACAGCAGCTTCCCACCCCCACCACTTGGCGTGGGCCCTCTGTGACCTGCCCTACCCCATCACATATCCTGTGCTGAGCCCTGTCACAGCTACCCCTGCAAAGCAGAGGAGGGGATTTGTCCTTGTACCGCCCCAGATCTGCAAAGTTCCTTCCCCCAGCAATTTTAGGAGCAGGAGGGGTTTCTCTGACGTGCTGCATCTTCACCACTGCAGAGAGGGCTGTATCTTGGTGCTCAGCTTATCTTCATGTCAGTCTTACAGACATTATTTGTATTTTTATTGTTGAGTTTTCCTATCTTTTATCATTATTGCTGTTGTTGCTATTGGTAAGAAGTATTATTATTATTGTCATCATCATCATCATATTTTCAACTGGCTATTTATTTTCAGAAGGAGGAGCGGAGCAGTCATTTCTGCCTCCTGCTTCCTTTAGGTGGAGTGAGTTGCCCAGCTCAGGGCTTGTTTGACTTTCCAGATCTTAAATGACCAAGTATGTGAAATATGTTTGGGATTTGTTACCAGTAGTCAGGGGCTACCCAGCCAATTTTAGCCTCACTGAGTGAGAGCACATATGTGGTCTGTGCATACGCTTTCCAAATGCTTTCATAAATCAAACTGGGGAGGGTAGCAAAACCAGAAAGGCCCTTCTTGCATTGTTTATGTTAAGGAAATTCAGTTGCAAGTTGAACAGTCCATCTCTATGTGAGAATAATGGAGTATTTTTTGTTTTAAGTGACAGATGTTTATAGCTAATGTAAAAGGAAAAAAAAACCCAACTATTTTGGGCCTTCCAAAACTGAAAAAAAAAGTCATATATTATTTTAATAAAACCTATTTCCAGATGTCAAAAGGCTCAAAAGTACATTAGTCTCTGAGTAATGCTCTTTAAAAAAAAAGAAAAAGAAATGCTGGGTTGCTAAAAGTTCAAAATGGTAAATTCAGAAAAAGAAGCTGAACACAGAGAAAATGAACTCTAACTTGCCCCTCTTGCTCCGCTGGCCATGCCTGCCCCAGGACCTTTCCAGCCCTACGGCCCTGGAGCTGGTAGAGAAAGTGGGAAGAGATGCTTTGCAGATAATTTTTGTATGGAAGTGGACTAATAATGGAAGATAATACAGAAGAAAGGCCAAGCGATTGAGGATGGGCCATGCTAAAAGGCAAAGCGATGTGTTTGTTTACAAAGCCACTGGCTAGTTTCTGTTAACTCCCTGGAAGTGGAAACTAAGCTGGCGTAAAGCTTCAGTGGAAACAGGATTTGCCCCAGAGAGGTACCTAAGAATAAACTTGAGCTCTGAATAAAGAATACACTGTGAAGCTGGTTGTGTGAAATGCTTTACTCATGTTTGGAAGAGGAATTTTGCAGCAGAAAACAACGTTTATTAACGAATCCAGAGCACTATCTTATTTTTAAATACTTTGTTAATAAGAAAAGTATCATTTGCAGCCAGGCACTGCATGTGGTTCAGGACCCCACTTGCTGACACACGTAGTCACTGCCTCTTCCCCTCCTGTGCTCCTGTGGGCACATGTGAGGGAGCCAGCGCTGCACCAGCTTGTGCTGTGCTCCCACTGTGCCTGGCCACAGCAGCATGCTTTTGACCCTTGTAACAGGGCCTTCAAGGTGAAGAATGGCTTCATTAAAAGCAAAAAAAAGGGAATCAGTGCCTTGCACTTAGCACCTTTCAAAGCCCCCATCATCCAGATCTTTCTGGATGGGTTTTTCCTGGCGTGAGCCACCCTCAACTCATCAGGGCACCCTGTTAACTGTCCTCATCAGGAAAAGTAAGAACTGTTTCCAAGTGAGAGAGCTGTGTGGGTCTGGGGTGCACTCAGGAAGGAGCAAAACGAGGTGTCCAAACTCCGGCGGCACGGGCAGCGTGGCAGAGAGCGACTCTGCTGCTTGCGCTGCCACTCAGACACTGCCAAGAGGCAGCCCTGGCTTCTTCCCGAAGGAAAAAGCGTGGCCAGAAGCTCTGCCATGTGTGGCTTATGTACTGGAGAGACAGTTTCTTTGGCTGACACAACACTTGACCGAGTGACAGAGCCTTTTGCTGTCTTTTCATAAGTCTGTAAAAGCCATGAGTGCCAGAAAGCTTTTTATCTTTCCCCCGAAGAAAAGAAAGATGTGCCAGTCAGTAATACAACTGCTTGTTATTTTTTCCATTGGATGCTGGAGCCAGCAGCATTTAAACTCTGGTCTCCCAGCACCGTGCAAGCTGCTCTGTGTTAGCTAAGCTGTTAGGACTCAGTGCTGGCTGATGAGCTGGAGCCCCTTCTCACCAGCAGTGTGGCCAGTGTGACCCTGTGCAATATTTGGATGTGTGCAGCACTGTGCTTGCAAAAAAAAAAAAAAAAAAAAAAAAAAGACCTCAAGCCTTGGAGTTTGTATTTCATTCAAGCTGGTGGGGTGACACTGGGGCTTTGGGGCCTGGAATGAGGTGGACAAGAGGCAGCTCACACATCTGGTTCCTGCTACAGGACACTGGATGTGTCCTGCAGTGTCACACCAAGGTGATGGCTCTGCCACTGGCTCCAGCTGAGGAAGCTCTGAGCCATCTCAATCTTGGCCCAGTACAAGAGCCTCCTTTTGAAAGCAATTGACAAAACATAAGCATCAACTGCTGCGGGAAAGGACTGCAGGAGAAAGAGCACCCAGGAATTCAAGTTTAGGAGCTACAGGCCTCCCCAAACTCCTCCCCAGCATGGCACAACCCAGCACGTTACCATTTTACCCTTGCAAAGTGCCTGCTATGTCCCAGCTTGTGCCCACAGGGACGGCATGGCACAGCATGGCATGGCCACTGACTCAGCAGTCCTGAGAGTAACCGTGGAATTACACCCCTACACACCTTGGAAATAAGGTGTCACTGCCCCCATGCCCCTAAAACCCTGCTCGTTGCCTTTGGATGACAGGCCTTTTGGAAAGGCTTTACCATGGTAGCCACAGAGCCAGCCCCCGTCAGCCCCATGGGGTGAGCTCTGACTCCTGGCAGGGGTTTCTTCCAAGCACAGCAGCTATGCCCAAAGCCTTTCTTGTCAGCAGAAGGGTCCTGGGGGTGTAGGCTCTCTGTACAGGGCTGGTTGCAGAGATATAACCTAGTTACAGGCTTTTCTGGTAACAGCTTGTTCAGCATTCACCCATTCTTCTCCTAATCTTGACCTCTGGTCAGGACCTCTCTGGGCAGAGGGAATGTTTCCAGTTCTCCCACCTACTTCAATCCCCATTTGGGGCAGTAAAGCATTGTCCAGAGTCTCCTGTCCCACAACAGCCCTTGGTTCAAAGTAAATAAATAAATAAACAAGGCTGAATGTTGATTTAGAAACTTCTTTCTGTACATTAGTGTTCAGCGCCTCAGAGAAGAAATTGTTGTGACATTCTTACGGCGGTTTGAGGTGCTCCAGCTTACTGGCTGATTGAGTACCCAAGCCTTCAGAGCTTGGAGGAGCCTTGCTAAGTGACAGCTGCTGTGGATGAAATTCAAAGCAATGTGTCAGCAGCATCTGGAAGAGAAGGCAGCAGAGGAGCAAGACAAGGATGAAGACAGGGAAGAGAAGGGTTATTTGCTCACCCAGAGGCTGCAGTAGGATGATGGGTGGCAATTTGGTACGAGATGACAGCAGCGACTGCGGACTCTGCTTGTGCGGGGCACATTGCTCAGCTGTAGGGCTAGAGACACCCTTCAGGATCTTCCAGAGCATCTTTTACTTAGGCCAACTCTATAACCTCTATTAACACGACTTCACTGGGGCTGACTGGATAAATGAAGTGCAGCACTGGAGCCAAAGGAGTAACCATGGGATTGGAGGCAGGGATGGGATTTTTTTTTATGGTTTGACATTGTTAATTTTTCTTAGCAACCTTTTAACTGGTGGAAGTTTTCATTTAAGAAAATCTGGTGTTTATAAGAAAATTTTAAAGACTGAGTGATCTCTAATAGTAGTTTTATTTTTGGCTTAAAACAGCAGTTAGAAACCTCTTGTTCTGTTAACAGGCTTTGCCCTGAAACAAAAAATACTTCCATCATTTGTATGAAAAGTAATTATAGCTGAGAGCACACTTCATTTGCTTTTTTCTTTCTCTTTACTAACCAAGGAGCTGTAAGAGGAGGGAAGGGAGGAACCAAAACATTTCCCATTAATATTTGCTGGCCCTGCACCCTGGACTGGCAGGGTGGGCTGTGGGCTTCCACCACTGTGGATGCCCAGCGCCTGCAGCTGCAAACGCGTGAAGATGGGCTGAGCGTCTCCACCGCTGCCCCCCTGGAGGTAGCTCACCTGGCCTGAGCCCCTGTGGCTCAGCATGGCCATGCAGGGCATGTGCACGGCTGTGACCTTGCAAAGGCACACAAGTCTGCATCCTCACCCCGGAATGCAGTTTTGTGCAGTGGGGATTGAAGGAGGCACGCCAAAAAAAAAAAAAAAAAAAAAAAAAAAAAAAAAACAAATCCCTTTTTTGTTTTTAGGG
>JANHGN010023727.1:100996-124404 GCA_024605025.1 Megaceryle maxima | reverse complement strand
CCCAGACAACACACAGTACCCCACCCGTAACTGCCCGCCCACCCCCCCCCCCCACAAGCACTCGCAGGGGGTGTTTGCTACTCTCCTATAGTGCTGTAGTCCCTTGCAGTTCTAACCAAAGCTGCACTGTCCTTGCAGAAGGTGCTGTGGGGCAGCATTCCAGCCCTTTTCCATGGTCAGATTGTGTAGCAGGTACCTGATTTCACCCACCAGTCCATTGAACTTGGCAGTACTTGCTGTCCTGTAGTCCCTTGCACTTACCTTGCTCAGTGGGGAAAGCCCTTATGCACAAAATGGGGCACTGAGGGGCTCTCTCTCTACCAAATGAAAAAATACTGAACTGACAGTTATTAAATAAAACTTTTAATATCTCTCTCTAGCTTTACAAGATATTCTAAAGGCTCAGTTTCTCCTGCTTGCTGTGACTTTATTTGCCTATATATCCCTGAGAAATACTCTGCAGTCTTTATGGATGCTTCCTCCTCTTCCTGCAATCACTGTTTTTGCATATTTCTCCTTTTTTTATTTTTGATTATTCCCCCCATCTCAACAGTTTGGTGTTTGGTTTTTGTGTGTGGTTTTGTTTATTAAATAGCATTCCTCTTGTACTTTGGTGTACTCACATAATCTATTTTTAACAATAGAGGACTCTGGTGCTTGCTTCTGTCTGGATTTACCCCAGATGAAGAAGAGGTGCAGATATTTTCTGGAGTAGCTGTTACATTTCGTGGTGTAGTTCCTTTCCTCAGGAAAGAAAATAATCTCTCTGCAGCCAAATGGAAGCTCCTTTCATGTCTGTGTCAGTGCAGTAGTGGCTAGCAGTTGTCCAGCATTCAGGTTTGGACTTTTAATAATAACTGCTCTTTCCCCCACCAAGACTAAGTCCAAGCAGCTGGTTTCTGTCACCCACAACCCGGCTAGCAGCTGAGTTTCCAAAGAAGTCCCTCCTATAGCTGTTCTTTACCAGCCAAGCTAGTTAGGATCTGTAGGTCTACCTGCCTGGGGAGACATTTGTGCCCTTTGGGATGGCCAGCTTAACAGTAAGTCTAACTACACTTCATGGCACCCTGAAAAATCAGTTTGCAGTTTTTCCACACTTTCCAGTAAAAACAAATAAGTTAGACCAACTCAACATCTCAATTAACTTCTATGGTCTTGGAAATCCTCTGGTCACCTGGACCTTCCCAGCAACTCTGCAAGTACATTGCCCATTTTGCCTCTAAGGAGAAAAAGAAATCTGTTCTTTTTTTCAGTCCTTACACATTATTTCCCTGATCAATATTTGAGCAATTAGTGTTGCATGGGGTTGGGGGGGGAAGTCTGCTCGTCTTAGACTCCTCTGCATGTGCTGGTTTCATCTATTTTTCTCTTGCTGTCCTGAAGGCTGAGAAAAACATGATGACATCATTCACTTTGCAAAAAGCTTCTCTGCATATCTGCATGTCAAGTAGGATGTGCACTTCCTCTCCTCCTCGCTGCCTCCACTTCCCACTTGTCCCTGTCCTGTTGGGAGCTCAGCTGCAGCAATCCCTCCATTCTGGCAGGTTCTTATCCTTTCCCCTGCTCCTACTATGGTTTTGCCAGTGCAATAATATCACATTTATTCTTGAAAACATGCAACTTCAATTCAGTAATCTTATTATGCATGCCTCTATGTTTGTTGAACGGGTTTTCTCAAGCTGCCCACTGCTCTCTGCTGCTAATCTCTGGATGCATTGCTTGGGGATTGGGGAGGTCGCTCTGTAAGCTCTTTTCTTATTATTGTTGATAGTAGTGACAAAATAAGAATGATAAAGCCTCTTGGAGATGCATTCACTACATCTAGAGCGTTCTTCCCCCACACAGGCTTTCTATTCCTGGCCCTCCCTTATGGCATGCAGTTTTCATTCATCTCTAAACCTGCCTGAATTTAGCATTCAGTGGAGGAAACCCCTCTCCCTAATAGCAAGAGTCACATCCTAGCTGTGTCTCATCTGTCCCCAGGAGTTCCATCACCAGGTAGATGTTGACCTTGTGTGTTAAAGTGAGATTGCACATATTTAGCTTGCATCTGTGACTTTCATTTTTTCTGATGCAGCTACTGCCTTGGCTTTTCTGCTATATATAGGGGACTTTTTCTCTTCATCTAAAGTAAACTCCTGCCTTTGGAGATCCTCAAAACCAGAGCCTCATTCCAAATCCTTTCCTCTGGGTTTATGGATTTGCCACTTTGATCTATAGCTTATTGCTGGGCTTCTAGAACAGCACTGTCCTGTGGACACACAAATAATTGCTATTCTGTATCAATCTCTTTTCATCCTGCAGCTTCCTTCTGGGTGCTTGTCCTTCCAGTGAACTTCTTAAATATTTTGTCTGGGGAGCCCTAATTCCCACATTCATTTCCCTGTAATGTGTCCTCTGCTTCTGCCTCACTGATGACCTTCCCATGATGTATTGTTGTGCTGCCAGTTCCCAGAACTCCTCAGAATTACAGCCTTTGTGAACTCCTGGGTTGTTTGGGGAGGTGGGGGGAGAAACCCCTAGTAATATTGCCAGACTGGTAATTATGTTGTCAGTCTTTCCAGTCTCTAAAGAATCATGCTGAGACTCCCAGTAACATAGGAGACATCCAACACTGACTTGTTACTCTCTCCCATCCCTAATGCAACATCCCATGTTATTCCCTGCATGGGATGCATCTGCCAATAACAAGCTTGTTCTAAGCTCTTCAGGTGGGATCCTCACCCTCCAAAGGTAATTCTTCCTCTAGACCTGTTACTGCAGCCTGAGCAGCCCTTGGATTTAGGCAGACAGCTGCCTGGCATTTCCTGCCTGAAAATGGTTTGGGTTCAGCAGTTTACAATCCAGGGGGTAAAGAATTTTATAAAAGAAAAGTTAAAATTATTACACCCAGTAGTTCTTTTGATGTACTAGCCATGCAGTCTGTGAAGTATAGTTTGCATGAACATATATGTAGGTGTAACTTTGGATTTTTAACTTACCTGTTACTTTCTGCTAGAAGAGCCTGGAGCAAGTTTGTGGTCCCTGAGCCTAAGCATCCACATATGAGAGACTACCTTCATGCTTTGGGAGGGTAGTGACATGATTACATGCTCAGGCTGAGTTCCTTAGAGGATCTGTGCTATAGGAGTATAGTTGATGCTATTTTTAAAGCACCATCTCTCATTTGTACCTATGGGGGGGGGAATCTGATAAATTAATTCTGCTTGCTGCTCAGCATTCTTCCATCCTGCTCAGCCTGTGAGCAGGCATAGCTTAAGGTGCCAACATCACCAGTCAAAAATGTAGAAAATACTGCAAGAAGGGAAAAATCCCTATTTTGCTCAGATGTAACTGCAGAGGTTTAGTAATAACAGGATCTGGAAGAAGAGTGCTGGGCCTGATCCTCTCAGGAAATGCCAGAGTGGTGTAATGCTCACAAAGTGCGGGTGCAGCTTCAGCTGGTACCTGTGTAAAGCACAGAGCAATGTGCTGCCAAGCCACGCACACTGCGCCCGACGGGCGTGCTCTGACTGCGGCGGTGCTCGGAGCTAGCGATGCAGAGGCACTCTGGAGCTGTGTGGGGGGAGAAACAAAACAAAACCAACACTTTCTTAATTTTATTTTTTTAAAACACTTTCTTCTTTTCACTCATCTTAGTGGGGGATAAATATCCTTTCCCTCATGTTCCTACCTTTGCCTGTTCCTCTTGATCCTGAAGATCACAATTTTCTTCTGATTTCTCTTGACGTAGATGCCCCCATGGAGAGGAATAATCCAATGTTACTTTTACAACACAAATGTTGCTATTTGTCATTGCTAATGGCAAAATATTTATGTCAAAGAAAGTTCACAGCTGATCACTTAGTTCTTATAATAAACACAGTCAATATGATTTACTCCATGGAGATATCTGGCAGCAGCAGAGGAGGTACAACGTGGCTAGTGAATATGAGCAAGACATTTATATTAGCCTTCTCTCAAGAAGCTATACATGGAAGCTATATGTTGTCACTGCTTCTACTACATTAAAGCAGACAAGGATCAGAGTCTTACTGTTATCAGTTGCCCAGTTTGTCCTATATTTAGAGGCTCAGCTCCATCATGGGCTGGTTTGACTTCCCCTGTGTTGCACTAGGTCTGGGAGCACTGGGACTGCAGTACAGTAATAGCTAAGCTCAGGCTTAGAGGTCACTGTCCTTATGCAGCAAAACTGCTTCAAGGGCTGTATGGGTAAATCGGCTCTGCATTGCTCTGTCCCACGGACCCATGAGCTGGCAACAGCTCAGGGATCCCTGCCCCACATGCTCTCTCTTAACTGTCATGCCTGAGCTGCTGTAGCTTTGGCACTCTATCCTTAAGATGACCTTGCCCTAAGTTTAGCCCCTGGGGTAATAAACACATTCTCCTCCTTGTGTTCTCAGTTACTCAGTACAGCAAAAGTAAACCTTGTAGTAAGCTTCCTCCCTGAGTTTGCACAGTCTCTTGTTTGTCTCTGCTGTCCAAGCTTTATTTGGCCTCTTCTGTCTCCTTTACAACCTGGCACTAGCTGAACATGTTTACCAGCAGGACTCAGCAAGGTCTCATTCTGTTTTTTAATGAGAAAATTCTAACTTTTATTCTAGAGAAAGTCTGGAAGTGTACTGAGCATCCCTAGGCAAGTACTGTGGCTCTGTACCTGCTCTAGCCCCTCCCAGAATGCTAGCATTTAAATATCCCAATTTTCTAGGTCCCCCAGTAACACCAGCAGCCCCAGCCCTGTGTCTGTAGAGGGAAGAACTCCTGTTGAATGTAATGGGAACAGATGAGTATTATAATGTCTGTACTCATCAAGCAAAGCTCTCAAAGTGCTTTGAAAAGATGGATTAGTTAAGGCCAGGACAAACCTGTGATATATGTATTATCCCCATCTTAAAGTGAAAAGGTGATCATTGCCCAAGGTCAGCAAGGAAGGACAGGACAGAGCTAAGGGGGGACAGACCCTTGCTTCCCCCATCTCATGTCACCAGTACATATTCATGGTGGAGATAAGCTTTCCAGCTGACAGTTTATCCAAGGGGATGAAGTGAGAATCAAACATCTCCTTGTTTCAGCACAGGTATTCCTACTTAAGTGATCCCAGCCTGCATGGGAAGGTCCTGGAAAAGTGTCTCATGTTTGAGGAATAAGTGGTTAGAGAAAGATGGCAGATTTTCCTCTGGTAGATCTAAAAGCAGAAGGTCAGTACCAGGCCACTTTCAGTGCACTCTGGTGCAGTTCTGGATGTAGGGAGGGGCTGCCTTTAGACTGTTCTGAATAGCAAAAAAGCACATGCATTAGACTACATATATAAAAAGCTGTATTGTGAAATGATAAAATAAATTATAATACATTTGCAATATGGAATGTATTTATGTACATGTACATATGCTGTATTAAAACTGTCCTTCCATATGGGAATTCCATTGTACCAAAATTAACCTGTTTAAGGAAGGTATTTATTTTCAATTAAGAACTAATCCTAGCAAGCAGCTCCACTTTGAGCAGAGCAAATGTAATGAATGACTCGAACAGTACTCAACAGGAGTAGTATCTTCTGAAAGCAATCACCACATTTGATAGTAACAGTATCCATGGGGCTCAGAGCATGGGGTTTTTTTGGTAGTTTGGGAGCTTCCTTCAGCCTGGCCTTAAAGATGTATTGACATTTTTAGGAATGTTCCTCCTTTCCCCATTCACAAGTGTCTCCTAGACCTGTTGTGATTCCTTGGAGTGTTTTTGCTGACATTTGCAGCTATTCTGGTCCTATAATGTGGACTGTTGGTTTAAGGGCTGTGGGTGTCGTCTCCTGAGGTGCCAGCACTGCAATGTGGGGAGGGTGGCCTTAACTCACCATTCTGCTTCTTGGTCGTATGCCTGAAACCTGAGTTCAAACAAGAGAAATCAATAGCAAAGCAAAAACTGAAGTACCTGTCAATACCAGATTTAGGTACTAACATCCATCAGACATCTATCTAATCTTATTAAAAAAACAACTGATGTCACTAACAAAAGCTGTGCAAACAGTCAAAACAAATGGAAGGAACAACTTATTTTTCAAGTTCATTTTTTTGCAGTAAATAATCAGTTCCATTTATTACAAGTGGAATTTATTTAATGCTGTTTGGACTAGGATTCATGCAGAATCTCTAGCCAAAAGGAGAGATTGGTTTTGTTTTATTTAAGCCCTCTTGCTCATTTTTGAACAAAATGGAACTGTAAATATCACTTACAGTGCCTAAACACTAGAAATGCACTCTCATTGGTACTGATGATCTGAATTTTTCTAAAACATGATTATACTTACCACATTTTATTTTAGACTTAATATTCTGTGTGGGTATCTCTTAACAAAAAAACAACCACCACAAAAAAAGCCCAAACGCACAACCCCCCCTCCAAAACCAACTTATTTTGCTAAAATAGTAAATTGAACATGTGAGCAAAGAGGTCTGTCTCAGTCTCACTACTTAAAATCTTTTGCAGGAGGGCAGGAACTGTGGTAAGCACGGTTTCCATGACACAAGAAATCTTTCACATGCTACATATGCTTTGCTTGGCTGGTTTCAGAGGTATCTGATGATAGCATAAACTGGGAATGGAAACATGCTGTGGTACAAAGCACTAGAAGCAGGTCCTTGATTGCATGAGGACCCTTTTATATAACTGTCCATTTTTTTCTTATAGTTTTCTGCAATGATTTTATATCTGCCACTCCCTAGCTTTTTCCATCCTGGCATCGAAGTGTATCATAATGTGTTTTTTCCTCACGGATGTCTTGTGAAGGAGAGCAGTGTTACTATCTTGGTGTACTTAGGGAGGGTACAGAAAGACTAACTGGTTTTTCAGGGTCTGTGGTGGAGCAAGGAATGGAGTCATAATCCACCCCTAATCCGTGGACCACTTTTTTTTTCCTCTGGTGCAGCTGTATTCCACCCATAAGCATTCAAGAGGCAGCTGTAAGACAAGAGTTTGAGGCTTCCATGAAACTGCCTAGGAATCCATATCAGATTGGGTTTCTTCATATATCTGGGAATCTTGTTTGTATCTGGCACGTTCTCAGCTCTGAAAAACTTCATTCACAGGGCTGTAATTTTTCTGTTTGTTTCAAAATGTCTCCACACTTTATTCTGTGTCACATGTTGTAACTGTAGCGAACGCACATTAAACAAACTCTCTTTACTGCTCATAATTGGTGTGTTTGACCACTTCCACTACTAGTAATTAATGTAACATCCTTACATTTCTCCATATCTGGCAATTTTCAAACTATGGGTTCTTTTGAGTATCTGGGTAGAAAAGGAGTGTAACTCTCTTGCTGAGGCAATGCGTGCTCTCTGCTGTCAGAAGAAACCAGCTTCTGTGGTGGAATAGGGAGCTTTCACTCCTTGTTTACTTGCTTATGAATTTTTGATAAATTTGTCCTTCACAGCATAAAAGTTAAATCTTTTTTATAAAAGGGGAAAAAAAGTGTTGTCTCCCCTCCTGTCAATGTGCCAGAATTTATTAATAATACATAATAATTACGCATCTCATTTCTTAGCTCCTTTCATCTGGGATCTTAAAGTGCCTCACAAACATTAATTAAGTAATCCTCATGACTGCCTGGTGCAGGAGCTATTATCAATCTGCACTTAAATATGACAATAGAGAAGAAATAGTAAATAAGAAAATCTAGATACAAGCAAGAGCAAACCTGGTTTAGAAAGGTAAAGCAAACTGGAGCATGTATCATTTTGTAGCTGTATTTTGTGTAAGTGAATCCACCAGCCTGCTTGTCAAGGTGTCTGTGCTGTTATATCTTAAGTTGACTGGTGTTGGACACATGAAGACAGCAGTTAGAAGACTTTAGGCCAATATTGCATTGTCTCTGCTGGCAAGAAGCAAGTTGCAATTGGCAGCAGAACTCATGTCCCTGTTTGAAAGCAGCAGAGCTGGTGGCAGAGACCTTTCTCTGAAGCAGTCTCAGCAATGGGATTTATTGATCCTTGCTCCAAGAGAGCCTTTCTTATCCTTTGCAGGAGGGACCCCTGAGACGTAGCCCATCAAGTGTATGTAGCGTCCCATGAAAGGTCTCTCTAATCCTCAGCAGACCTAGATGACCACCAAGGCCACTGCAGCAATAGGGTGTCTTCCAGTGCCCACAGCTGATGGATGCAAGGGACCTAAAGCTGTCAGCCCAGGGCAGCCAGTCTCACCAAGAGGTCACCATAGTGTGGGGAACTTCACACATGCGCTATTCCATCCCTGACTGCTTCCCTGCTCTCTTCCCCTCCACAGGGAGCCTCTGCAGAGCTGCTCCCAAGCTGTCTGTTCTTCAAGGAAAAGGAGCTTTAGTTATCCCCACCATTATATATTCCTCTCACCTTTCCATAAACAAAGCTTTAGGAAGTCCTGCCCAGGGTGGACTGAAAATCTTATTTTAGTTCCTTCCTCTCAAGCCCTTGGATGCATGAGCATCTACATCTTATCACTTCAACTGGTGTCACTTAAGAATAGCTTTTGTTAATGTAGAACAGAGATGAAAAAATAAAAACATACCAACTTTCTGGCAGCAAATGCCCCCTCACTTTACAGTTTGTTGCCAGTGAGCTGAACTAAACTTAGGTTAGTCGATGCATTGTTATTCTTAGCCTCTAATCTTCCCCAGGTAAGAGCCTGATTTATCTCAGCAGGTTTTGCAGAATTTAGCTGAGAAAAGCCACATCTCTTAAATGTGCTGCTACCTGTTACTATGAGGAAGGCAGGCTTGCACAACAGTGCTTCTAGTTTGCAGGGTTAAGTACCTGCTGGTTTTTGCAATGTATTAAGGTAGATTGTAAATGTTGGGAGGGATCATGAGAAGGTGGTTTGGCCCAGTTTCCCAGGAGTGCTGAAGACCTTCTGGTACCATGAGAGCTCTCAGATACGTCAACCTCTGGTTTTGACATCTGGTGGAGGTGCCAAAGGGCATGACTGGCTTATTTTGACAAAGTTACAGGTCTGGTAGCTGACTACGGGCATAGTGGGTCCTACTTATTATTATTTTGATCCTTCAAGGTAAATTTGAAGCAGATGAGGTGTGGGGTGTGAAATCTAATAAATTCCTACCACTGGGGCCTAGTAGCCCTGCCTTGACTGAAGCAGATCTTTATCAAAGGGAGCTTTTCAGGAACAAGAACCTCACACATCCTTCATGTCACCCAAGGTACCAACAGACCCAACACTAACTGTATGTGTTTTGCCTTCTTCCTGTACATGGTCAGCATGAAAGGACAAGGCACTCTTGGGCTGTGCTGGTAAAGAGATACTTTCACCAAATGTAAGATGTGCTGAATTCTAGACCATGTCATGTATCAGAGTTCATTTTGCTAATTGACGTGTTCGTGCTCTCTCTATCTGTGTTGACACAAATGTTATTCTATAGGAGTAACTTTAGACTTCCAGCAATCCCAGGAAATGGTCTCATTTAACACTGCAGCCCTGGTCAAAGCCAGCTTTAGTGCGTGCAATCTATCTGCTGAAATATGAGATTTTCATCATGCTAAGCAAATACAATGGATCCCCTCGGAGTGATATCTGGCCTCTTTCTTCCCTGCTGAACGCTGCGGCAGGTATAACTCCATTATTTTTGCATGTCCATTAAGCTGAGAACACATTTGCTAAGGTTTCTGGCTATGAATGAATGGTCTCGAAAAAAACCCACAGGCCATTTGACTTAACTAGTTATCTTTAAAGATGTTCTTAAGAGCTGCTTGTGCAGTGGCAGTGGAATGTTTCTCAGTTCATACTATCTTATGAGAAGCTTGCTTCATGGTCCAGATAAGGTGGACATGGTGGTGTCACTTCCAGGAGTTATAGATGTAATTTATTTAATTTGTAAATTCTTTGTAGGAAGTACCATCATTTTGTTTGGTGTTTATATAATACTAAACGCAACAATGTCCTGACTCAACTCATATGTTACTCTAAAACAAGTAATAAGTATATTTTACAGAGAAAACAAAAATGGTTGTGGAGGGTTATAGGGTTAGTTTCCATAACTACTAATCCCATAACCAAAATGGTCTGTTGCTCAAGAAAGCAGGATGGTGTGCTGTTTCCTGCTCTTCAGCTGTGCTTCTCACCTCGCCACCACTTGCCCAGTTAAACTGAGATCCCAGTTCGCAGGAAGGCTCTGAGCTGCACAAAGTGCTGAGGGATTAAAGAACCTGTTTGCTTGTCCTCATCTTATCACAAAGGCAGTGATGTCCAAAACAGTAGCAGAGTAGATATGGAGAAAAAAATAGTGCTTGAACTGTCCCTGCTTAATTCACCTAAACTGCTTGCATCACAGGTTCTGTTGCTATAAACTAATCCTAAAGTGACTAGGAAGCATTCCCTCAGGCACTCTGTGCAAGTTGCAGTACATGAAAGTATCTGTTACTGTTCCACACAGCTGTAATTTGTGGTTTTATGTGAGCAGAGTTAGGCAGGCATGTGTGTGCAAGGGAAGGATGAACTGCCAGGCTGTGCACACAGTTGCCATGATTTAGCATGCAAATCAGATAGCTGGAATACGCAAATGTATCTTGTAGTTTATACAAGCAATTACTTAATCTGTGTGTGGAAAAACAGGATAATTGTGTGTAAATTAGACATATCATTGCATATCATGCAGTTGTGTGTTTAAATGGTCAGCAAACCAGATACTTTCTATCAGTAATTAATGACTTTAGATCCTAAGGGAAGCTATGTACTAAGTCTCTTCCTAATTTTATTCTATTTTCTGTTTCCATCAGGTCCTTAAGCAGTTCAAATCTCTGCTGTCATTTCATTCCTTGTTCTCTGCTGGAAGATTTCCTTTCCTTAGCATTATGTGGGGGAATAAGTCAGTTCTGATAATAGGCTCCCTTTTTCTGCCCACAGAACCAGCTTTTGCATCAGAAGTACATTGCAATGCCCTCTTTAAAAACTTGTTTCTTTTAGTAAAAGTCCATCACAGTAGACCTGCTTGCTGCAGTCTTCCCCAGAGCACTGCTTCTGAGTCCAGTGAGTCAAAATTTAGCTCGATGCTCTTGAATTCAGCCCCATAGTGTTGTACTCCTCTGGTTTGTCTTCCCTCCGTGCAGGAAGGAGAAAACCCCAACCTGAGCTGACAGTCTGTTGAGCAGTGACATGGCTGATATTGGCAGGTCAGGGGTCATAACTTTGCTCTGAGTTTTTTGCAAAACCCCAAAAGGTATTTTTCTTTCTTTTTTTTTGCACTTGCAAAAGATGGAAAGAGGGTGTTTTCTTCACTTTTCCCATGTTTGTCTTGGTAGGATAGTAAATCCTTTGGGCACTGCTTCTTCGCCCTGTACTTGTACGTTCAAGGGACAAAACAAACACTGCCTTTTCACTGCTCTGCTGGTACAGCATCATTTTTGTTTGTATTCTTTAGAGTGAACATAGAAAAAACTTAATCTGTCCATCTGTTGCCTTTTTGATTTAGCATCTTAAGTGGTCAACATCTAATGAGTAATCTTAAATGTCACCTCTTTTCCTTTCAGACTGACTCCTTAAACTGTTGGGATGTTTCAATACATTTTAAATAAAGCAATGATGCCTTGTTCCAAAGAACAGAGAGCAAGTATGGCAAGGCTCCAGCCTTTGCACCTGTTCTGGTCTGCTTTTTGTGTGAAGTGCTGTATAATTGTCATCTTCATTAACAGCCTGCTGAATTCTGGTGTGTGAGGGATTAAAAACTCTAATGAATATGGATTATTTCAAGTATTTTCCTTTGGGACCCAGTACAGAATGGAGATTTTTGGAGCTGTATGCTTGTACAAGGAATGGAAGATGCCTTCCCCTGCCTTTCTTCAAAGTTCTCTCTTAAGACTGAGTATCTAAACAGACAGCTGATCCTCCTGCTCTGCCTAGGGCATACATGATGCCTAGATCCAGCTGTCCCTCTGCCTGGATCTGGTTAGAGGTGAAATGAAAACCTTGCAAAGAGTGGAGAACTTCAGCACACATGTAATTTTCAGTATGTAAGTCTCCTTGAAGTCAACAATGCTTAAGCATCTGCATATTAAGTACGTAGCAAAGAGGGAGCTTTATAGTTGTAGTTTTAGTTATAGTGCAATTAAATGACCTATTTCACTGAGGAGGCCAGGAGTGTGGGTTTGCTAAGTTTCTGTGAAAATAGGGGCATTTCCCTTCTCCAATTAAAGTTATTCAGTTAATTTTAAGGTTATCATGTCATCTGCAACATCCAAGAGGCCTGGAGAGATTGTTGAACATCTGTTCCACAGAAACAATCTGCATTTTTAGGTTTTTCTTCACTTTGGACACTTTCATGCTTCTGCTTGTAGAAATTGGATACTTCATATCTCCAGGGAAGGTTGTTCTCTGCCCTGATCAGTGTCTCAGTGTTCCTCCCCAGGGGATCACAGTGTTCTACAGGAATCTGCTGAAGGCCACTTTGCAGGCAGGGAAACTGAGGAGCACTGAGACACTAGCAGCTTTCCCAACTCTGAGATCAGGTTTGAACCACAGGCAAGTGGTTCCCACACCAAGTCAGCTGTATGGGCAGTGCCAAACAACCCATCTAAACTGGTGCCCATCCGATGTGTGCTGTCCCACCTTGGCTGGTGCTCAGAGCAGGCACACCAGTGGTTATGTCCCTCAGCTGGCATGCTAGGCTGCTACACCACAGTGAAGCACCTAAGCCGTAGTATCCTGTGTGACCATGAAAGTCTCCTTGCTTTTTGTAGCCATAACTGTGACAGTGTTGGGCCTAGAAGTTGTGACATATGGTTGAAACAGGGAAGGAAATCTATATTTTCTCTAACTAGTCAGTCTGTCTCCCATTGCACACTCAGATCAAGTGCTTTGCTCTCCCTGGTGAAAGTAATGCTTGGATTCTCTCTCCTGCCATCACTGCAGAGCCAGACACTGGAAGAGAGCAGGCCAAAGTGGGGATAACCTCTTTTTTTACCTGATTTGGTAATATCCTCCCAAACTGCATAGCAAAAATTCCTTCGAAGCAGAAATCTGTGTAACAGCAGCTGTGTTATGGTCCAGGTTTCTCACCAGAGTGAGGGGATGCTCTTGCAGGAGCTCAGTTAGATCAATAGGCTGGTAGTGGTGGGGCAGCTTAAACCTTTCTGTTATTCTGAATCTTTTTTTTTTTTTTTTTACTGGGAAATGCAGAGATGAAACTTAGAGGAACTTTTAACCAGCTCTGGAGTGGGGTCCTGCTGGAGGGGCAGCAGCCGAGAGGTTCCCCAGGGACGAGCCCTGGCCCCAGGAGCGCTGCAGCTAGCCAGCAGACAGAACATGTAGCTGCTCTCTGGCCCATGGAGAACATTGAGGTCTCTTTTGCCAGATAATAAATCTCAGTCCTTAACAGGCTGCACAGGGATTCTATTTGTCTCCAGGTGAAGAATCACATGGCCATAAAATTTTGTAATATAAACAAGGCAGATGTGGTCAGAATCCTATTTAGACAGATTTATAGCTTGACTATGGAGCAGTAACCTTGCCTGGGCTTCATGCCACCAGTAATTAATACGCATCTCAGGCTCTGTTTTCCTTCTGGACAGTGTACTCTTGCATGCTTGCATTTTAGACTCTAAGCATGAAAGTCTGTTGTCCTCCAAGAGGCTGTGCTGGAAAGCTATTGCCCTGCAGATTGCGTGGAAGTGAAAGATAGTGAATGGCTCGCTGTGGGAGAGCAGCACTTGCCCAGCACCCTTAAAGCCTCCAAGAGCTGGCACTGAGTCTTTCTGCAGGGATTATCACAAAGACAGACGATATTTGCTATGGTTTCTGCCTGCAGTGAGATGAAGAGGTTTTTGGAGAAACTACGCTTTGTTGACACTGGACAGGGATCTCCAGCTCTCTGCCCTGTCTGTGGGATATTTATCTGACACAATGGTAGTGTCTAAGTGCAAATGCCTTCACCAAATCTTTGAATACAGTTTCTCTGTGCTAATTTATTCCGGTCTAATTCAGCAAAGCAAGTACATGTAGGCTTCAGTCTCAGCCTCTGCTTTCATGATGTGTGTGCATCCCCCTAAAGCTGACAAAAGGTGTGCTCATGGTCTCCTAAAGAGTATCAGTGACAGGGAAGAGATGGGTGCCTATTGAGGTAATCTGGAGCGCTGTGGTGACACAGAGAGGCAATGATGTCAAGGAGCAATTTATCACCAGTGAACCCTCCTAGCAATGGGGGTGGCAGCCAGGTTCCATTTGTCCCATGAAGAGGCAGGGGACCAAGTGAGGATAGATCACATTGCCTCAGTATTTACCTCCTGTCCTCAAATACTGGGTGAAGCCACTATTTTATTTTCTCCTCTTGATGGCTTTTCTTTTCTTGGAGTGACATCAGTGTCCTTCATTGTCCTCCTCTTCCAGGTGTTCACACCCAGAGATGACCATGGGACTTACTACCCCTCTGAGCTGCCCAGACTTGCCATTTTTCATTATTTACCCTCAGGTCATTTCTTAGACATTCCTTTACAACTCTGCACTTCAAAAACTTTGAAAAATAATGAAGGAATTAAAAAGGCAGGGAGTTACTCTGTGTTATTCCAGGGGCTATGGTCCCAGCACTGGATTTGGGCATAGGTTTTCAACTTTGATGATCCCCCACATATGAAATCTCTGCTTAACATCATCCACCTCCCTCTGTAGCCAGAAACTACTCGCAATAATGCAATTTTCCTTCTCACGGAACAGCTGTTCCCTCCTCACTATCCTTCCCATTTTCTGTAGCCATTCAGTTCAGTGCTCATGTACAGAGGAGTTCTAGAATTGTGAAGCCCCATTCCTTATCTGTTGGAGAGGTAAAAGATGAATCTAATTAATGACCACTGACCTAGTGCCACTAAAATCTATCTGTCAGAAAGGCAAGATGCTGAGCATATTGAAACCTCTCACCTTTAGGATTTGAATTTGTAACAAGCACTGCTGTGTTGCTGGGTTATTTTATCATTAATGAGATTTCTCTTCACTTTTCCGTCTCTGGTTTGGAAAACACATCTTGGTAGGCCAGTAATCCTAGAAACAGGCCTTAACAACAAAATCAATATGGTTTCATTAGACTTAGCACTTGGTGTGCAATTATGTTATTTTCTCAACAGCAAGTGGCTGTATCAGCTCAGGCAGGGAGAAGGGCTTAGCTGGGAGCTCACTGAAGCTTGCCTGGGTGTGGATGGTCTGCTGGAAGCCAGGGCTTGGGTTTACCTTGCACCAGCTGCAAGGTAACTAATTCCCCCCAGTGACGTTTTTGTGTGCGCTCTGTGTAACAGTTTACTCCTCAATTGTGTATTTGAAGCTACGGAGACCGTGGATGGCAAAGGCTACCTTGTATTTGTGATTGAGTTAGTCACTGAGGGTTGAATAGAAGTGTTGCACAACAAATGATTCCATCACAGGTGCTCTGTGACCCTACTGCACATTATCGCAAAATAACTCGGTCTTGTGGCAATTTACAGCATACATATGGGCTGAATTACTTCTTTTTAGAGAAGTAAATTAAGCAAAAAGACCTGGTTTTCTGATTAATTACTTAAGCTGTATTGATCAAATGACAGTCTGAAAGGCTCATTGACATTGGATTGTCTGACACCTCTACCAAAGAAAAGAAAGTTTGTTTGGGTTCAGAAGTTGATGGTGTACCCGTATTAATGCTAAGGCATGTTGTTTGATCATGTTTATAGTTCCCCTGCCATTCACAGAGATCTCTGGTGGTTTATGAGATTTCATGTGAGATGGTAAGAGGCAAGTGAATGTTGGGATGCTCCAGAGTGCTGGGCTGATGAAAAACATTTCATGTGCTGGCATGGGCAGAGAAAACTCTGCACTGATGGCTGCCTTCATATCTTCATTCCCCACATGACCCCCTTCCTAGCACTGCCAGCAGTTCTGGCAGCATTTGATCAAAGTCTTTAATTTGAGCTCTGCATTGCAGGAAAAGCAATGAGAGCAAGTTCCCTCCTACCTCTGGCAGAAGGTATGAGCTGCTTCTGTCTGAGCTGAGCCCACAGCTAGGTGTCTGCACCGGGATTTTCAAAGCAGTAGAGGTTCATTTTATGGTACCACACAGGCAAGCAGACTGTATGTGTATTTCTAAGCCCTTGGAAATGGGCACAAAGTGTGGGTGGAATGGCAGAATATTTGTTATTTGAGGTGAACAACACACGCTACGTTCAAAATGACCTAACTGGTCTAATTATAGAGCTGACAGCTGTGTTATAATTGAGATTTCCAAGTGAATGCTTCCCCCACTGCTGGGAGAAGGGTATAAAAGTGCATAAGCTACCATATTTTCTCCTTTTAGATTTGTTTAACAATACAAGAAGATTTGTATGGATAAGGAGCCTGTATTAGTAGCACTGAGAATGGTGAAGGTCACAGGTAACCTGGAGATGTTACCTATGGGATCCATCTTTAATGTAGCAGCAAACTTCTAAATCTCTTCCTGCTGCCCTCATGTCCCCTTCCCATTACGAACATTTAGGGAAGCTCCAGGGAAGGGAGTATTCTTAAGATTTCATGCTCTTATATAGGTGCAAATCATTCCTGGGGCTTGCACCATTAAAGAGATAGTTGCAGTCATCAAGATGATGGATAGTGAAGGCTCCTGAGCTTTTCTGAGGAGAGCTACTTATTGACTGCAGAATGAGAGGGTATGAAGAAGGATTAACATTCGATAAATCCATCACAGGAGTACCAAGTATTATCACTTGGGTTTGGAATATCCCAAAATAGCAATTTTGCATCATTTATATACTCTCAGCTGGGTAATATGACTTCCTGAAAATGAATCGGATAAATTCAGCTGTTTTAAAAGGGTCTGTCTCTATCATTCCTATATTTCTTAGCTTTGCCTTACAATAGAAATAATTTTCCCCAGGGGAACTATTCATTCATGTGTTCAAAGCAGCCCCAAATGCAAATGACAACAAAACTCAATGTTTTCTAATTAACAACCTCAGAAAGCACCACATCAGGCAGGTAAATACTATCACCACTTTAAAACAAAGTACACTTAGAACCAGGTGCTGTTATTTACCAAAAGGTTCCAGAAAACCAGCAGTAAAACTGTTTGTTTTTCCAGCATATGTTGTTCACTCACCATTATTTCTCTTGATGGAGGGAGCAATCTATGAGATGGTAAAAACATACAACTTAGACCAACAGAGCTGGAAAATGGTGCTAAATAAACAGTAACCCAAGGAAATGTTCCTAGTTTACAGCTGTATCTTCTGTGTGAGGTAGAAAAGGTTGTAGGGTACGATCTTCTTGGGGAGGGTGTGTATGGGGGGTGGGGTGGTGTGTGTGCACTGGGCAGTATAGCACAGAGATCTGGATGCATCTCAGCAGACAGGACACCAGCTTGCAAACCAGGTGGGGATGCACCGAAAAAGCTCCTCTTGGAAGCTCTTTGTTGTGGGGTGGGAGCTATTAAATCTGTCTCTTGAAATGAACCCATCTTTCATAGAAACCAGTGAAGAGATGCAATTTGTGTTTCCCTTCTGCAATAATGTGCAGGGCAGAACAGAGCTGAAAATAGAGCAGGAGATGTTTGAGCCCAGGAACAACTCTCAGCCTGGGTTTCCCAAGGTGTTGGTGTCCGGTACCAACAAAAGGCAGGCAGAGGGAAGTGCTTGGCTGAAAGTGGGTGACTGGCAGGGGGCAATCAGGTGGAATTAGTTGTGTTCAGGGCAGGCTGCAAAGAGGCTGGTGAGGCACAAACCACATTGATTGTGGACCTGGGGAGTCATTCGGGCTGGATGGGGAAGGTCTCAAGGACAGTCACCTGCAGATTTTTAGCTGCAATGGTGACATAGTCTGTCATTATGTATAAAACTGCAACTCCAAAGTGTCTTTGAAGAAGCTGTATTCACTGTTTCAGACACAGGTACAATGGAAAAAAGTCACTTTTCCTAAAATAACAGGCATGTCAAAACTGAGATTTTATTGACCTTTCAAAAACTCCATAAAAAATCCTTTTGCAGAAGCACCCGCCACCTTGTGCTTGGCTCCAGAGTCCTGGGAAGTGTGTGGGACCCAGCATGGCTGCTGCTGGTGTCCCTGGGAGCTGGACATGAGATCTGGGCCCTTGAGCATGCACTTGTACGTCATTCATTGGTGTGTTTTTTTAAAAAGACATCTGCTCTGTCTTGTGTCAGCCACACACTTCTGACTGTTGAACTGCTTATTCTTTCACTTAAGCGCTGCCCTTGTTCTGACAAAGGATTTCTAGTAGTTTATTTTTGATTACTAACAGCCTGGTAGAAAGTTAGATGCAGACGTTATGTTCCTGGTAATGCAGAATTCCACTGTGGTGGGGGTGTTTTCAGCCTGTCCATCAGGCAGATAAAACAGCCTTCTTTTTTCTCTACTGTCAGATTTTTCAAAGGCTCTTTAAAAGCAGGTGCATAAATTACAACAAAACTGAAGTCAGAGGAAAACTCTTAAGTCTGCACCCTACTGAGAAGGGATTATGGGGAGTGGAAAGTATGAGTCATGATACGGCTACTTCTTTTAGACAGAGTTAATACGGCTCCAGGCAGAGCAGGACAGATTCCTTTGGAGGAGCAGCCTGTTCTTGCCTCTATGAAACACATTTCCACTCCTGCAAATGTGGTCGGAGTTTCAAAACAAACAAACAAACAAACAAAAAACAAAACCAAACAAAAAAACCCCCAAAAACAAAAACAAAAAACCACAAACAAACAAACAAATAAAAAACCCCACCCCACACTAAACCAAAAATGAAAAAAGTTGGTGAGATGTACTTATTCTTTGATCTTTCTCTAAAGTCCATTTTCTTGGCTTGATTTGCAAGTATTTCAGTTCTAAGAACATGGCAGTGTTTAACTCTATTTTGGCAATTCAGCCACCGTGCCCAGGGATTTATCCTGGCTGCCCTTTATCTCTGCAGACATACTTGCACATGGAGCCTGAATTAAATGACCGGGGCTAAAACTTTGCCTCTGATTCTCTCATCTTCTGTGTTGTATTGGGTGCCCTATTGCAGCAGGGAAGGTGTCCAGTGCCTGGCTTGGAGTAAGATCTGCTCTCCTGAACAACCCCTCTGGATTTTCTGCTCAGTATTTCTCCCTCTGCACAACACCACATAAATACTGAGCTTTACAAATGTTAACTGAGCAGCTAAAGGAACTGTGAGGCTGGAAGTCAGCTCCCATGAAGCTTCCATAATACTGAAGCACTGTGTCCAGGCTTGTGTTTGTCTCCCTTGGCCAAGGGAAGTGCAAGGGAGGTTTGACACACTGCACAAGAGCACCCCCCACACCCCTGAACAGTGTGGCTATGGTCATGAAATTGGAAACATTCACTGTGAAATTGGCTTCTTTCTGTTCTGATCCCCTGCAATCCTGTTCTCCAGTCTTTGTTAATCAGTGGGCTGTTTTACCACTCGGAACTTGTGGGATCCTGGCACGCGAAGCCTTAGATTTCATAGCTCCTTGTCAGTGGGAAAGGGAGAGCATAACAATGTTCACTCAAAAACGAGGGCAGAGGGGATTTGCTTTCCTACCAGCTCAAGTTGAGTTTAAACCTATTTCCTCAGTGGAGAGCAGTTTTTGTTCCCTGTGTGCACTGACCAGAAGAGACCAGCGGACCCAGGATGAATTTGTGTTAGCAGCTGAAATGAACATTTTGGCAAAAGGGTTCACTTTGTTTTGAATAATTTTGAATGTTTTAGTTAGAAATGTACATAATTATGGATAGGATGGCCTTGTTCAGCAGTGTCCTTGCAAGTGTAAAGTTTTGGTTTCAGAAGGACTGTCTGCAGATTTTCACAGCATCTCAGGCTTCCTCACGTGTAGTTTGGATTTCATCAGGCTTTTACTTTAAGGCATAGATGGTGCCTTTGGTTAGCACAGGTACATGCAGCATCAAAAAGATGTCAGCAGGCTCACCGAGTCCCAGAAATCCTCTCGAAGTTGAAAGGAGGACCTTAACTCTCCATTCTTCATCAATAGCATCAGAGTTGGGGTTGACCTTTTATTATTCTCATTAAAAAATTCAGGATCTGCAAACCAAGTCCATTGGTCACTGCACAGTTAGTGAATTTCATATGAGGGGGTACCTGTGGCACTACCAGCTTGCTGGCATCAGTCTGGACCTTTCATCCTCCTAGAAGAGCTCTTTGAAGAGATATAGAATAAAAAAATCTGCATTTTGTACTTCTGAAAGTTTTTAAGGGAGCAAGGTTAACAGGGGCTGTCTCAGTCTCTACTTTCATAAAGCAGGTTACATAGAGATGAGAAAACAAGGCTTGTAGGGTTTGTATTTTTTTTCCCTAGGCAAACACGGGTGATGAATTAAATTGAGGAATGCCTTGTTCTTCAGTTTATTCTCAAAATATAACACATATCCAGAGGAATATAATTTTTCTTTTAAGTTTACAACACTGTCTTTGTTATTTTCATTCCTGATGATTCACTTGTCACAATAAGAACCTCAGCTAAGAAACAAACCTCTGAGGCTCCTTTGCCACTCTCCAGCACCCCCATGCTGGGCTGCCCAGGAGAAGTGTCTGTGATGATGGCCACAGCGTGCAGCATAACCTGGGGAAACGCTGCTGTGGTGTGTGGTGAGAGGGTCCCCTGCCACCCATCACCCCCTGAGGAGTCTTTGCTGTGAAGGTGACCCACTGAGAACACTTGGATGCCAGCTCTGCCATGAGGAGCAAGACAGTTCAGCCTGACACTGTTTTCACCTGACTGTGTCACTGCTGGTGGCAGTGAGGGGTGATTGCCCTTAGAGGAGAAACACTCTCTGCAGCAGCAGCTTCATTGAGCTGACACAAATAGACTGTTTAAGTGCCAGTTACCCAAAACCCAGGGGGATTTAAGGCATTAAATTCTGTGTAAACCTGTGATGACAGTTACGGTATTTCCCTTGCATTTGCACTGACAACTCCTCTGTCCATGCTCTCTCATGTTTATTTTCCCTTGACCTCTCCATCCAACCACACCTGCATCTCCTTTATTTCACTTTGGCCAAACCTAGGTTGCTTTTCCATCCCCACAGTCAGGGGAGGTTTGTGCCAGGTAGGGCTACTCACTCCCTGCTCACTTGTTAGATCCTCTCACTTGACCACATTAATCCCTATCTGGTCCCATCTCCTTTTAACACCACCCTTAGGGGGCTGTTCAAAATCGTGTTGCTAAATTGTGCTGTGCTTCCCCTGACACATGCTCCTAGAACCCCATCTTCCTTTCCTATTGATAGGTAAGTTTCCCGTTACTATATATTTCTTTCCTTTCTTTCTTGCTATGTCAAACATAGGTAATGCAAATTGACATAAAGGTTCCCTCCTCTCTTCCTGTTGTGAGTCCTGGTAAAGGTGAGTCCTGCCTTGTGCTGACTTGCTTGGGGGGTTTGGGTTTACGCTTTTTGCAACATAAATATAGCTGGATTGTTTTCAACATTGAGGTGGATCAGTATAGGATAAGAAATGTCTGAGCAAAATCCTTCGTGTTGTTCAGACTGCAAGGTGAGAGTTGTTTCTTTTGCTGTGAGTTAAGCTTTCTGTCCTGGTTTCAGTTTCTCACTATTTTTTTTTTCTCCTCTCTCCTCAAAGTCTGAGATGCCCCATTCCCAGCAGTGCTGACCCCCAGTGCTTCCCATCCTCAGGGCACGGGAGGGGAGCCCTGGGATGAAGGAGCCCTGGGAGCTGCCTGGCAGCCTCAAAGAACAACAAAATCTGAGCGTGCTTCATGTAGGGGCTGTTTTCCCTGGGAAGGACTGTCATTAGGGATACATCTTTTGGCTTTACAAGAGCAAATAACTCAATAAGATTCCAGTGCTTTTGACTTAAAGCAATAAAGATGTATATTTTAAGGAATATAAAGACTGTTATACTGGAGACCAAGGGATATTTCTGATGTTGGCTAGGAGCAATGTTTTGAGGAAAGCTGCCCTGCAGTCATTTACTCCATCATAAATCCTCACTGTCTAAGCACAGGAGCAGGAGGGAGGGATGGCAGGGGCTGTGAAGAGACAAGACACTTTTCAGACATACGGTCCTTGAGAGGTGCTCCTTAGACAATGATACCATATTTTCTGTAACTGATTTTTTCCATCTTTAACCAAGCTCAGGCAGCTGCTGAGGTCATGATGGCAGGGCTTATGCTTTGATGGATAAAGGGTCTGGGGGAGATCTGTGCAGCTGGGCTGGCTCGTGTGTGTATGGGTCAGATGCTGCCCTGGGGATAACATTACTGGGACAGACAGATCCATCCTGGCCAGAGGTCATCATGGGCAAATGTGGCTGTGGAAATTATTTGCAGAAAGCAGAGTGGTACAGACCTTGACAGGGAACCAGGGGGGCTGGTTTTCAAAATTGAGAGGACCTAGCACAAAAATCCTGGGCAAAGCTTTCTCCAGCCCCTCACCTCGACTTGGGCTTTAATATAAAAATGCAGCACAGACATGCCACATGGTGACAAAGCAGGAAAAATTGGTGAGATAATACTTTTGGAGTAGCAAGAGGCTCACATGGGCAGATGTGATGTTCACCTGGGCTGTCACCCTGTCCTTGGGGTGCTCCAGCACCCTCAGCACACCTCAGACTGTCACAGCATCTTCTCTCTGTACAGCCTCCAGAGCTTGGGGACCAGTCCTGATCATTACAGCCTCCAAACCACCCAGAAAGTTGAGAGGATGGCCACACATCAGCAGAGCAACTCTCTCTCTAGGTTTTAATTCTCCCTTTCTGTAAGTTCTTGCCTTGCAAATATTTTATGGTTTTCAACAGCCCCACTAATGGCCCTTGCTGACAAATCCACAAACATTGGCATGATACACTTATAATTAATATTGTCCTTGCCTTAGGGACAGCCTTAGAAAACAAGATTGCAGGCAGCACTGCAGCTGCTCGATAGGCTTGCAGCTGTATGAGCAGAGACCAGCTCTGTACCCCAGATAACCCCAGGACTGCTGAGACGGGCAGGGGAGCAGGTGAGGACATCCCGCTTGCAGAGTCTGACACCATCACCAGCTCTGCTGCTGCCCAGGAATCCCTGCCTTGCTGGACACATGGTGGAAGAGCCTCAGCTCCCTCATTGTTTTTTCTGCCCCATCACTGCCTGTGTCCCTGTGCCATGGCTTGTCCTTTCTGAGCCAATGTCATCACCTTATTCAAACCAATCCTAGAGAGAGCCAGAGTCCATGCAGAAGGAGCTCAGTTCCCATTCTGAGCTGGTATAAACCATCCCAACTCCCTTTGAGCCAGCTGGGCTACACTGACCAGCAGTAACTGATTACCTGGGAATTGATGTCTTTACATAGTTATGTTAAAGCTGTTAACAGCAATATGTAACACACTACCCATAATTTTAATCCAAAACTGTAGGCTACCATGAAAGGAAAAGGCTATTTTGTCACTTATTCTAATTCTGGTTTGTGAGGTGTTAGAGGTGTTA
>JANHGN010023727.1:21347-100896 GCA_024605025.1 Megaceryle maxima | reverse complement strand
ACTGTAGGCTACCATGAAAGGAAAAGGCTATTTTGTCACTTATTCTAATTCTGGTTTGTGAGGTGTTAGAGGTGTTAGAGGTGTTAACATTTAATCCCTTGTCCCTTTTCATTCTTTACCTGTTGTGCAGCTTCTTAGCTGGTGTTAGTGATTCTAGCCCTGTTGGGCATGGTAGATTTACACGGATTGATGCCAGCTCAGGATGTGGTACTGCATGCTGACATTTGGGTATCTGAAAAAAAAAAATGTGGTGTTTGATATCATTCTCAATAAGAAGGTCAAACAGATCAAGATTGTGATGAAAACAATACTCTGCTAGCACTTAAATCAGCTATACTGAATTCACATATCGGAACAATTGTGATCATTCCCTTCATGCTGACTAATACAATCATGAAGACTGTGGCTGGTTCCACCTCTTCAGGGCTTTACTCACCAGCTTTGTTCAGAGGATTAGTTGCCCAATTCAAAGTTAGACAGTTAGACTTTATGAATCATATTTTTTATATTACAGTAGTGCTTGGGAGGTGTAGTCCCCAGCTGGGAGCCTGCTGCATGAAGTGCTGCACAGGCACCCTGGCCCAAAGTCTTTACGATGGCTTTTAAGAGAAGAGAGAAAGCAGAGCAGGCAAAGGCAGGGGTCACCCCGGGGAGGCTGGGGAATGTTGTTTGGCTTCTTGCTAAGTCTTTGTAGGAGATGCTGGGAAGGAGAGAAAGATTTTACTTTCCTAGATAGAGGAGGGAACCTCACCACTGTGCTGCAGAGAAAATAGTTCCTCTCTAGGCTGGTGTTAAAAACAGCTATTAGTATAGGACAGGCACAGGGCTTTGTTTTTTATTTATAGAGGGAAACATTCATAGCTAAACTCCTTTTTTGAGGAAAAGATAAATGCTCTCAGCATTGATAAATTACTGCATTATCCCCTAGATTAATTACTGTAGAGTGAAATAAGGTGCTCATTATTTATTCAAAGCTTCACTAGAAATCTTTGGTGGATACCGAGTTCAGAGGCCTGACAGGATACAGAGGAAAGGACGAAGCCATCGAGGTGGTGTGTAAATACCCATGCTTGTCTCTGCATTAGCTGAAGGGAAAGGGAACCGAGAGGCTTCCCCACACAGAAAGCAGCTCAGCCGCGGGACGGATCCACACCCGCAGCGTGGGAAGAGCCTCTTCTCACAGGGAATCACCGCGTTTTGCTCCCACTGCTGACACTGTTTTTTACACATGTCATTTCAGTGGCTTCTCCATAGAGCTCTCTGTGCTTGCAGACAACTCCTTTTTTCCCCTTAGCAGTAGTGAAAACTCCTCGCTTTTTAACCAGTTAACTGGCCTGATTGCCTCTGGCCTGGCAGCCATGGTACACCAATGTGCTCCAAGGCTGCCCTGTGGTGCAATGCTGGATAACCAACCTTTTCACACAAAAAAGGTTGTAGAAAAGACAAAACTTGTCACGTAAAGCCATTGAGTTCAGCAATGGCATGAGAGGGATGAGCTTGGCTTCAGGCAGTTATTCCTGCAGCTCTTCCAGCCCTGTGCAAAAAAATCAGCTGGATAATTGACAGGCTTGGATGTATGCTGCCACCTTGTTTGCTTTTGCCTTCCATGGCTGATCATGGCTTTGAAATGCTAATTGCAAACTTTATGTGGTCTGTCAAAGGGTGTTTGAGTTATTTTGATGTATTTTTGATGCGCTCTGGAGCTTCACAATCAAACTTTGAGGTTTACTGAGGAAGGTAAGAACCACTCCCTGTCAAAGATGACAGCCAGAGGCAGAGCAGGAAAGGGGCTGAGAGAGTTTGCAGTGAGGGCTGAAAGCTGAAGCAGCTGCACGTGGAGCTTCAGGGCTCACCAGGAGGTTCAAGCATCAGCACGGGGAGGCTGGGGAGGTTTCACACCAGCAACCCCTTGCTCTGCTGGTGTTTACATGGGGGTATGTGGCGTCAGGGTCCTGTGGTTGCATGGGGAGGACTGGTTTTTATTCCTTTTCCTGCTGCTGCTGCATTAGGGCAGCATCATCCTCCTGCATGCTGGTCTATTTAAACCGTAGGCTGCTGTGGGCAGAGCTGGCCCCATGTGTGGTGGGGAGCACAGAGCCAGCCCTTGGGCACAGGGAAATATTTTAGGCACTGGTGTAAGACAAATGAGAAGCGCCGTTCCTTCAGTGGGCTACAGAAACTGGGTTGTATTGAAAAGAAATGTTATATAAGGGGCTAAAATTAGCAGGATGGAAAAAAAAAAGTCTGCTAAATACTCCTGTCTCTCTGTTGACACAAGCAGACTTCCACGAGAAAGGGAGGGCTCCTTAATTATACTTTTCTGACGTAATCTGGAAATTAGGGATTGAAAGTCTGTGTGCTTGGGTTGCCCACCCCAGCAGGTCACTCACAGGGGATGATCTGGGCAGCCCTGGCCTATAGCCCCCTCCTACACTGAATCTCACTTATCATGCCACAGCACAATGGGATGGGAACAGATCTTGCCCCATCTTCTATGGGAAGGAAATCCTGCCACGTTTACTTGGCATCAAACAGGCAAATGGAGCCGGCATTGGTGGAGGTAGAATTTGAAGGTAGCAGGGTTGGAGATATTAAAAGCCTCTTGCCTCCCTCCCCCCCAACAGGTTAATCATGACTGAGCATCCCTGTGGGAGGAAATTGTGGTCTTTTCCCCACAGCTAGGCACCTAGACAAACACTTTTATTATTTTTAGAACTCTCCTGTGTATTTGAGCCTGTTGTGCAGTATGGCTGAGGTTTATTCTCCCTGCTCTTGACTCTGCCCACCCTGCCAACAGACTGGCTTATTTGCTTTTCATGATTTATCTTCCAAGTCATAACCTTAGAGACCTTCCTAGCCCTGTAAATACCAGTTGTCTTTTGTTCTTTATCCAGAGAAACGGTGTGGGTGCAGGGTGGGCCCAGGTGGGTGCTGGGGAGACATTGCTATTGCGACAGTGCTGCCCTGGGCTGGGGAGCTGCAGACACGGCTTCTGCTGAAGAGCCTCAAAGGCCAACGAGTGAATTTGGTCGTTCCATTGAGCTGTGAACACAGCTTCAGCATCTCAGGGGAAAGAAGGGGGTTAGAGCAGTGAAAGGTCAGTGGAAAACAAACTTTCTCGCAAGGCAGGCTCCTGTCAGCCCAGCAGCATGGGCAGCTCCATCACTGGTGGCTGGTACCTGCCTTCCCGGCACTGCCACGCTGTGGGAAGCAGACGCTCACCCCAGTACTGTCAGCCCTGACAGAAAACATCCATTTCACTGCCTCCCACATGCTCGGCATCACAGGAAATTGGAGGCTTTATATAGAGGTGGGAACCACACTCCCCAGCCGCCCCGGCGCGGAGGGGTTGCCTCGCACGTGTGCTCACAGCACCTTCCGAGGGAGGACGGGAGGAACCCGGGATCCTTGCTCTGGTTCATGGAGAGCCTGGCCAAATGGCCCCTATGCAGGACTGCTTCCATGAGCCTGAAAGAGCAGGACCCACCTCTGGGAACTTTTACACATGGCACGGGGGCCTTTTGACTGTGCTCCCCTACCACTGGCAGCAGACCAGTTTATCAGCTATTCCGGTGCAGTCCTTTCCCAGGGCCCCTGGAAGCATGGCTGTTATAGCTACAGCTGCTGGAAAAAATTCCAGCAAAGCCATTTTCTAACTGAAAACTGCATGTTAGAAAAATGAAGGGTTTTATTGCTGGCAGTGGACTGTTTGGGGTCTTTTTTAACCCTATAGACCATGTGGATTTATTATTTTTTTGCCAAAAATCTGAAATTATTTGGAAATGCTTATGCAGGTATTCATGGGAGTCATAGTCCAGCATCTTTCATTCCCTCTGCTCTAAGCTCCCAGGACAGAATATACTTTCCATAATGCACCACACAGGTTTATGAATGGAGGAAACCATATAGTAAGTGAAGTTTGTTCTGAAGCTGTGGTACAGAAATTAAGTTGAACTTAAGATGTATTTTCACTAAACTCAACTGTATCTGCAGTTACATGCCAAAGCCTGAGTGAATAACAATCCAAGAGCTAAAGCAATAAGTTATTACAAGGTAAACAAAAAAATGTTCATGTTTTTTGAGGGCGCCTATGGTAGAGCCCTGCTTGGTGTGTGGGAGATGCCACGGTGTTTGCAGTGCCTTGTCAGAGCAGAGTCAGATGTAATGTCAAGGTGTCTAAGTATTCACAAGTATGTTTACCAGTAGCTATTGACTTAGATTCTTCTTTCACCCAGTGGTTTGCTGGGATACTGCTAAAAGCAAAATGGGAGATTCACTGATGAGAATGGGCTGAGGTATTTTTAGCAGAGGCTTATAAATCACCTAATATCTCAAGTTTTTGTTTTGAGCTTTTTACTCAGACAATGGAAAACAGGGCTCTCAGATCAAATAAACATTCCCTTTCTATTGATGGAAAAATAAACATAAGCTGCTTAAATATCTTTAGAGCATAATTTATTAATCACATGAGGATGAAAAACACAAGCCCACTGTGATCTTGAGAAAAGTATGAGTCTCGGGAGTGCAGGAAAGTCTGGGAGAGGTCAAGACAGTTAGAGCTGGAAAAGGAAGCAGTTGTGGTTTCCAGGCTAGGATGTGGCACATACAAGTTTTTAATGCCTCCAGACAGTACTGGATGTGACAGAGCAGGGGTGAAAACAACACCCGTGTCCTCTGCAAGATTTCTGGATTCCCATTCATGCACCAAAATGGATGGTTGTGGCTGAGGCTTATTTTTTGTATCATTGAGCTGTGCTGGCAGCCATAGAGGCAGCCCTGGTCGGAAGCTGCCTGGAGGTGGCAGGGCAGGATCCTGGCACAGGCGTGCTCTGTACAGCTGGCAACAGCCATGGTCCAGGTCCCCAGCCTCCTCCAGAAAAGCTCACATGGGAATGAGCTGTGCTGTCAGGGCCATGGGTAGCATGCGGTGTGTGCACTGAGCGTGTGTTAGGATACAGTAAGATGCTCTGGCTGAGAGTTGGTGGTCTCATTCTCCAATGCCCTTGATGATATGCTTCCTCTTGGTCACATATATGACAACAAAAGTCCCTCTGCCTTCGACCCTGCAACCCTGGGGCTCCACATTATGAAGCACCATGAATTCAGATGAAAATGTTTGCACATCCCCTTTTGTGCAATTCTACCATCCTTAAATTTCAAGTCATCTGAATTTGGGTTGTCTTGGTCATTTTCTAAGCATTTTACAAAAAGGATTGTTTTGAGCTGGTTCTTAATGTAGGAACAAAGTAGTGCATATATATTTGAGTGTGCATATATATGATACTTCTATTTATTGGCATCAAATACCTGTTGACCAACTCAAGGGTTGATTGGGTTATATATAAGGTTATATATATAAGGACTCCCTTCACCCACTATATCTACTTGGTAGTTATAGACTGTTCCTACAGTGCATGCATAGAGATTTTTGGAGCTGCAAGTGTGGGTTTATATGTTTATGGATATTTGACCTGTCATAGGTAAAAGCTAGGTCTAAAATTGCAAATGATGCTTGGCAAGAGAGCATAGCACTATTTCCAGCATGGAGTCATTCACCAAGCATATGCAACACCTCTGAGAGACTACATTGCTTCATAATTTTTAATTATCACTCCCAATCATCATCCAACAGCTGGGAAGCTGACACAAGATGGTTCTTTACTGCCTTTGACTTGCTTGGAGTAACAGCCTTGTGCTGGGAGGAATGATCACGTCCTGCCCAATGAAAATCAACACAGGTTGTGTGATGGAAACTGCACGCTTAAAAAGCAGAGCCAAAAAGTTTCAGAGCCAATGCCTTATTCCCAAAGGGGTGTACCTGAGCTTAGTGGGCTGCCATGGGACCGGGAGGCACTGCAGGCAGCCTGTGCAGGGAGGTATCCAAGAGGAACTGGGAATCCCATCTGTTCACTGCATCATGCTGCTTGGTTTATGCCAGTTTTCAAGACTTTTCTTTCTGCATCATGGAAAGGCTGAAGTGAAAAGGTATTTTATCTGCAAAGAACACTCTAAGAAGTGGCTACATCATGGTTTTGTTGAACACATGATCACAAGCATATAAATCCATGAAGGAAAGAGCTTAGTTAACTCTTACAAACCAGTCTCTTCCATTTCCCATGGTACTGATTTCTATCAGTTTCTGTTGTACTGGACCACATGATATAAAATAAATCTCACAATCCCTGAGAAAACAAAACCAAAATTGAATTCCAAGTACTGTGCTTTTCTTCTTCAGCAAAATCTCTGCAGAGACAGTGTGCTTTCTTTTGACTTTGGAGAGAACCAATTTAGAAAATAGTTGGGAGGTGGTTTCCAGTAGCCATTAATCTAAAGAGTTTTGACAGCTTTGCCTTTCAATTACAACATAAGACTTCACTTCAGTTGTGTTCACAATCAAGATCTGAATTTCAAAGCTCTCTCCAGGCACCTTCTCATTCCAATGCTTCAGGCAGCATCTCTTCTGACAAAAAGGCTCAAACTTTCTTTCTGCCACGTGACTTCGCCAACATTTCTCCCTCCTGCCGTGGAGATGCCAGTTTTGTAGATGTGGGACTTTTACAGCACTTCAAAAGCATTTTGCATCAAACCAGATCCTGGACCTGGTTTGGAGCTGTCAGTGTAAATGACCGGTCAGCACAGGCAGTGATGTGGCTTCCTGAAGGGCCTCAGCAGGGATGGGAGAAATGGTCTCTATCTTCCAAAAGAGTACTGAATTGTGGAAAATTAGTGGAGCAGCTCACACAAGGAATCCACCTGGGTAGTCACATCCCAAAAGCAAACAGGCACCATCTTTTTGTTTCAGTCCTGGTCTTACTGAATTAGGATGAGGTTGGGGTGGTTGCATTGTTCCTTTTATCCAGCATTCAGAGGCTAGTAATGTGCCCGTGGCCCAAACAGCCAAGACTACTGATAACATAGCTCCTCAGAAAACCCCCATTCACATGCAGAACTGGAGAAGAAAGCACCATGCAGAGACATGGTGGCATTCCCCAGGTTTAGATAAGTATGTGGGCTTACAAGAATGATGTGCCCCTGTCTGCTCAGAGATTCTTCTGAGGACCATACAGCGTTTCAATCTCACCCTGGCCATGCCATATCCTTGATGGCAATGCCAGTGTCCAGCCACCCACCACTGTAAGGAACCTAGGACATATATTGCAATATTTAGGAAAGCACAGTATTTAAATCCTCACTACTGCAAAGTTAGAGTTTGATTTTTTTTTTTTTCCAAAACTAGAAGAATAGGCCATGAAATCCTCTGGCTGCCTCTGAAGTTTGCTCTAGCTGGGATGGAGGGCTGACCTTTCTGTACAATCCAAAATCTGTACCCTTTCACAGAAAGCTTCTGCTTTTCTTCAGAGTCCAGTATCTTCCCTAGCCCTCCTTTCCCCTTTCACTGCCAGCAGGAGCCACATGCACATACCGTCCTGCTTCATCTTTTGAGCAACTTCAGATGCGGAGTTTTGAAGGGGGGAAAAAAAGATTAGTTCTCTCAAACTGGACATCTCTGTGACCTTGAGTTAGTTTAAATAAACAATTGTCTTTTAAGGGCTTACCAACAATGAAAAGTTGTCTTTCTATTTGCCAACGCAATTTTTATTACTGCTGGTTTCCCTTCCAGAAGCTGACAAGCAGAAAAACAAGCTCCCTCCTCCTGTCCCTCTTCCCCCTCTGTAAGTTCAGGCAGTTGCAGAATGGCTGAGTTCCCTCCCCAGCTGCTTCCAGAGTGAGGGGAATAGAGGCAACCCGGGGTGTTATTTAGAGATGCTGGTTTTAAAGAGACCACAAGATCCTCAGAGGAGCTGGGAACGGTCTGTTTGTGTGCAAAAAGGCAGTTGTGTGCTGCCCACCTGGACAATACCTCCTCTGGCACAGCTGGCTGCACATGCTAAGTGGGTCGTTTCTTTACAAAACCTGTGATTTCCATCCAAACTGGAGAGAAAATTTTCTTGAAGGCTTTGTCATGCCCTCATTTTTGAAACGGGAGAATGTAATTCAAACAGAAGTGACTCACTCCAGACTGCACTAGCGGGAGCTGTGGGGTCAGAAGGAGTTGACCCCTTGGTTTTATGCCTCTAAAATATGCTCCTTTCCTCGTGTACACATCTACTCGCTGTATCTGGTATGGCTTGAGGAAAGGACCTCCAGGCAGTTTGATGAATTTTCATCAGTCTGAGCAAGAGAAGAATAAAGGCTGGAGAAACAGTCAGGGAGGAGTAGATATCAGGAGGGGCATCCTGGGGGGGTTATCCCAGAAAGTTTAAAAGGAGTAGTTAGGGGGATTAAATCTTGGCTGACAGATGCCTGGAGCTATAAGAAAGGAAATTTCATTCCTGTTTCTTTTCAGGGAACCAGGGCTGTTCATTCTGCATAAATAAGTAGGATTTCATCAGAGAAATGCCTAAGTCCTTTGTCAATTTTTCCTATTAATTGGGTTATTTAGTGGGGCCCTAAACTTTGATCCAGATCAAACAGGGCTAAGTCTGGCTAGCAGAAGCAAGAGCCGTTTTCAAAGGAACAAGCTGTGAGCTGGTATCGCTGCTGAATCTGATGGAGCAAATAACAAGCCATGCACAAAGCCCAGGACCTTAGGCCAAAAGACTTTAAATGAAGGCTTAAAACAAGAGGTGATCTTGCAAAAGGAATTGATCTGAGGCAGCTAGAGACTTTGCAAAAGGAATTAAAATAAGATTAGAGCAAATTCTAATAAAGAGCCATAGGTTTCAAAAAAAGGAGTTAAAGCAGCATCTGGAAGATTCCCAGAGCAGCTGAAAGCTGTCTTGCAGGCAGAGATGAAGTTTGTGCTGGGGAGGGGAGCACAAAGCACCCCAGCAGGCGGCTGAGTACAGATGCAGTTGTGCCAGCGCCCCCCCCACCCCCCGGGAACTGCAGGGTCCTTTGGTGATCAAGGAGCTTGCTAACCAAGAGGAGCTACTGTGTGAAGTGAAGAGCTGAAAAAGCACATACAAAAGTGAAAGAAAATAGGCAAAGAGAAATCAGTCTTTGGCAAAAACTGATCCTGGAAGAGGTCTAACTCCAGGCCAGGAATTTGTTGCAATTTACTGACAGTCCACAGAGACCTTGAGGAGAGTTCAAACTATCTCCATTCAAGCAGTCCTTGAGACAAAAAAAAATCCTGAGGGGACTTATTTGCTCAGTTCAAGATCATTGAGTACACAGCTGGCTGGAAGGTGATGACCGAGGCCATTTCCAGCCACAAGCGATGATGATGCAGCTCTGCTGGTGCTGCAGAGCTGGAGCGATATCCTACTTAACATGAAACTTTGAAGGATAGAAAGAGGGAGAAGAACAAGCCCACCAGAATTCCTGACCTTTCCAAGTGCCCACAGGGGTTTCCCAAATGATTTGGCAATTGATCATCCCAGAGGGTGTTTGCTGGGTTTGGGTTGCAAGTCTTAAGGGCAAAGGGACCCAGATACGCGTGGGATCTGCAGCAGCGGAGGGACTGAGAGGACCTGAGCCCTGAGACAGCCTTCAGTGCTTCAGCAGCCACAGGCATGGGGGGGAGGCACAGTACTGCTGCCTGCTCTCTGCTTTGCTTTAGTCCTGCATGGAAAAACCTTCACGGGAAAGGATGGGAAGTTAAGGAAATGCATGAACGGGCTCTGCACTGAGAGACTGTCAAGAGCTTTTGGGTTGAGGGCCAGCTGTGGGAGGTGGAAGATGCTGCTAATTGTTTTCCTCGGGTACAGAATGGAAAACATTTCCTTGTAGCTGAGCAGATTTCCAGGATGTACAAACTTGGGCTGTGCTGTGTTAATTAGGTGAAACACCAGGGAGCACTGGGGCAAACCTGTTTTGCCTTGGTTAATCCTCAACATTCTATACATCAAACATATTGTACTGTATTTTGGTAAGGACATTAGCAGCTTCTTGATTTTTGCTGATAATTAGATGCCAATCTTCTACCAGGCCTCTCTTTCTGTATAGTGAAATTTCATGTTGTTAACTTGCAACAAGGGACCATCTCTGACTGACAGCACAAGAGTTTTGCAGACACAAAAACTGATGGGAGCTTGGCAATTAAAGCCTATGAATGGCATCTGCCTTGAATGCTAGATAATTCAAACTGGTTCAAGAAAGATTAGACAAGCGCAAGTGAACAAAGAATGGATGGCAACAGTGTACCCCAAGCTCATGTTCTACTGCTGTGGGACCCTTTCTTTTGATGGTCAAGGGTGAACTGGTGTTTGAACACTGGATTTGAGCCCTTTTGGCATCATGGGATGAAAGTAAATGGAGAAGGTTGAGAGGCTCAGTAGCTAAATCCTAAAATCTGCATTGATCATCTATCCTCAAACAAATGAAATCTGTCCCTCTCCCTTCCAGGATGCTCAGCTTTTCCTGCAATGTACTCTGGCAACACTCATATGTTGTTTGGTCAAAATGATTCCTACCTGGCTTGTGCAATCCTCCCTCTTCTCATCAAGGAAGTGGGGAGTCAAATGACCTGAATACCAAGCAGAAAAAACCTTAAACTAAGCTGTGCAGTGAATGACTTGTACAGGTGGTTTTAGTAGCCATTACTTCTTCCCCATCTCTGTCCCTGTTTTTGCTGTCTGGGCATGTCTTGGACATGGCACATTGTCTTCTGGGAGAGTCCTACAGCTCTGGAGGCATTGTTCTCAGGGGCTGGTACTGTTCATTAATCTTTAAGCTGTCTGATAACTCTTGTCACAAGAATTGCATTTAGTTGCTTATCAGTCTGTCAAAAGTTCCCTTGATGGCTGTTTCAGTTAACTTGTACAGATTTTTATCTGCCGTTCTTCCTTCCTGTCCCTGAAAAACTTATTAAAACAACAACTAAGCAGGGAAATTCAGCATAGAAGTCAGGGCAGTTGGTGTGAGAGCGGGGACTCCATCAGGAGGCTGTTCCAGGACTCAGGGGAAGGTTTGGGTGTTTGCATTTCTGGATCCCTTTCCCAAACCTCGAGGGAGGTTTTTTGTGTGCCTAGAGCAGGAGACAGGAAGCCAGGATGGCATCTTTGCTGTTGGCAGCCTCCTGTCAATCAGAGCCTCTGACCCTGGGCCAGATTCTGAAAGGCTTCTGGGTATGAAAAGATGTGTACTTGATGGTGGCTTTATTTAGGACCTCGGGTAGATTAAGTATCTACTGATTTTTCTTAAATGATACTTATGGTCCAGTAGATTTCAAGCTGCATCATTAACACAAATTTTCAACAAATCTGGTAGCATGTGGGGGTTTCTGTTGCACTTGTGTTTCAGGATGCTCACCAAACTCTTTCAAGCCCATGCTGTCACCAGCACCAAAGAAGCTTTAGGCTTTGAGGGCTCCTGCCTCCCAGTACTTTTCTCTGCACTTTGAGTGCAGTCTCATGCCTCCATTTGCCCATCAACCTCATGCAGCTGAGTGACTTGTGGCTTATTGACAGTGCTTTGTGATGCCTGAATGAGAGAGAGAGAGACGTGGGTGGGAGATGATTTGAATAGTGGTCTACCTGCAAGAGATGGAAATGCTTATTTTCCTTCCAAGTCTCATAGCACCAGGAAATACCTTTGTGGCAGCAAATGTCATTGAAGGAAACTCATTAGCCCAGGACAAAGCTGAAATATAGTGGCTTGTATCTGGATTTCTTTGAATTTCTGGCATATGATCCTTTTGTGCCCAGTCTCATTTGCAGTGAGTTTGCTCCACAACAGGTTTCTAAACCATTTATCTTAACACTGCAGACACACAAAGAATCCCACAAGGGATAGCAGGGGTAATTTCAGAGTTGTGTGTCTTGGGGAGGGAATGCTCTTCAGCTGTGTGTTAGGCAGCTGCTGGTAGAAAAGGGCATTTGCAAGGTTTCCATGGCAGCTGATTCCCACTGCTGGAGCTGCAAGCTGTGACTGGGGACACTTTAAAAGCACAAGAAGGAAAATCCAGACACCTCGCTCATTTGGAGCCTGCAAAGCCTTCAGGGCAGTTAGTGGACCCTGTTTTGCTCAAGCTAGTTATCTGCCAGCTTGAGCTTTCGGAGCTGCTGGTGGCTGGGAAGGGCTGGGGACACAGGTGTCATACCAGGCAACATGGAGCTGTTGCTCCTTTTGGAGAGAAGCTGGACCGGACCCCCTAGCTGGGGGAATCCCAGTCTGTGTGGAGGTGGAAGGACTGTGTGAGCATCCCACACCCCCCCAGCATCTCTGAATTATCCACTATTTATTGCACAGGCAGCGCACGGGTCACGTGCAGCTTGCACGGAAGCAAAGCAGTTTGTCAGTGCCACCGGCACCCAGCACGAGGAGAGATTACGATGAAAAAGGAAGCACTGAGCATGAAACAGATTTACTGGGGTTGCTGCAGCCCTTTTATCCCCTCATTATTCATTAAACTCATCCCTCTAGCAAATATTTTTCTACCCACAGTGAGTAAACTTGAGATTTTTTTTTCCCTCTTTGCAGCAAGATGGGCCCTAGATGGCTGGTTCAGGGGAAGCTCAGTGGCTGGGCAGGCAGAGGAGACCTGCAGCTTGCCACACACTGCCAGGCAGGAGGCAGAAACACCCTATTAAGTCCTTTTGCAGAGAATGGGCCACATTTTTTATTACTGGAGCAACCTCTCAGGAGCTCCCACCTGTCAGTTGCCACAGTGCCATCGGACCAAACAAAATGAATCCTGCTTTGCCAGTCCATCCGTGTTCCCTCGCAGCGAGCAATGTGCGGGGCCAGCAGCTGAAGCGGGTTGTATTTACAAGCTGGTGTGAGTAGCAGCAAGGGAATGTATTTAGTAGCATTGCATAAGCATGGTATTTGCAGATGTGGGCGAGTTCTTGTGCTGATGTCAAAGAGCAAAGCTCAGCTGGAGTCAATGCAAATCTCCACCTACTAAGGATCAGCCTGTGGTGCCAAAACTCTGGAGTGTTTTGTTTTCAGGGCACCAGGAGAATATTTCAGCTTGCTTTTTTTTTTTTTCCTTTTTCTTTTTTTCTTGCAGTTGGAGAGCTGAAGTAAATACTGGCATAAAACAGCTGTCAGTGCTAAGGACTCTGCTGGACAGTTTTTTTTTGTCAGCTAATTAAATCCTGGGGGTGTTTCAAGGGGGCAGGTTATTTCTCTGTGTGAGACATGGTTACAGGCAAGTTTTGAAGACCCTGTTCAGATATTCAGGTTGAGACTCCTGATGCAAGACCAGGTTTAATGCCACTTGCAGCTTCCTGTAGGGTCTCTATTGGTGAGCACAGCTCTGATGGGGAGAGGACCTCCTGCTGAAGCTGCCTTCTGCCAAGGCTGCCAGGTCTTCTGTCCTCCTGGCAGACTGCCTTGCACGTTGCAAATGCTTTCCTGAACCCTGCTCATACATCAGGAGTTTTGCCCAGCCTGCAGTTTTTCTCACTTTCAATGGATTGCTCTGCATGGTTTTGCTTTGCAGGCATAGAGAAGGAGATGGGGGGAATGAAGGTACCTTGACTCACCACAGGGATCTGTTTATTTAGGAAGGAAACTGCTATGGGCTTTGAGTTTTTCCATCCTTTTCCTCTACCACAGGAGGTGTTTGTTTGGGACAGACAGCTGGTCACAGCCTGGACACAGAACAGTTGCTGGTACATTTGAAATGAGGTGCGGAAAAAGTGCACAAGGTTGTCAGACTGGTGAGATGAGACTCTGTCTCCAAGAGTCTAGGGAAGTGAGAGAGCAGTGAACAGAGAGGGAAGATATGACCAAATTTAAGTGTGGTACTTAACAGAGCAAGAACCAGCAATGGTCCATTTTCTTACCTTGTGATAGCTCTTCACCTCCTTCCTCACACTGGTTCCTTAATGTCCACTGATGATAACAGGTATCCCAACCTGAAAGAACGTCTCCTGATTGCTTTTTTCCTTTTTTTTTTTCATTCCTCCATTCAGCCTGGATGTGACAGGTCCTGGGTTAAGAATCAGCACTGTGTCAGACACTGTTGCCTTCCATCTATATGAGCAGCTGCTCTCATATGAAGCTGAGCTAGCTGGCAAGAGCAGAGATGTCACCGTGGATTTTCATACCAGACACACAACAGGCATTTTTCAGAGCATGAATTGATTTGGGGTTCCTGCTGTTGAACAGGGCATGTAGGTCCTGGTGAGAGCAAAGTCAGCCCAACTGAGGCATACTGAAGGAAGGCAGAGTCAGATGTATCACAATAAGCTGTCACCCTAAGACTGTTACAACTTATGAAATGCAGTGCCAGTGCCTTGTTACCATCTTGGGCTGGTACTGTGCTGCTGAGTCCAGATGCTCTGGACTGAGGGGCCTGGGAGATGGGGTCTTCATCATGTGTTGGCATTTTCTGATGAACATGGGAAGGTGTAATGGAGCAAAGAGGACAAAGTTCATAGGTTTTAGAGCTATTCTGGGAAGGTTGTCAGAAGCCTTGTAAACAGAGAACATGTCATGCAGAAGCTCAGAGCCTGACAACACTTTTAAATGTCACCCTGAGACTCAGCCACATCATAACATATATGAGGAATGGTTATTTCCCTAATAAGTGGGTCTTCAGCCTCTTGGCAGGCAGCAGCAGTGGAGAAGCCAAAGGCCTGGTGGATGGCAGCATCCAGGTACATAACACATATTGGACTGGGGCAATAGGAATTAACTCTCTGAGAGCACTTTTCCAGCATACAAACCCTTTGAGCAGCCATGGTGAGATGTGGCAGCCTGGGAAAAGCAAAGGAGACAAGGAAGCTGGGCAGCAGATCCTGTCCTGCCCTGAGGGATGCTGTTCTGCACTGGACCACCCAGTCCATGCCTTTATCTGGCTTTCTGCAAGAAATTAACAGGTCAGGTCATGCGTTTTACACAGACTATTTGCTCTCAGGAAAATACTGAGCAGAAGCAGGGCCCTTGTTGCCCAGCACCATGCTCTTGGCTGCTCAGGCACCCACAGCAGATACCAGCCATGGTATTACCAGCACATGGGAAGCCCCAGCAGGGCTAAGCTCCCCCTCAACGGCCACCCTGAGACAGCCCCTGGGTATTCCAGCGTCCAGCAGCATGAGCTACAGCAAGGTCCTGGTATTAAAACCACATCCTGTCTCAGGGCTGCCACAAGATCTCTGCTTTCCTCTCCTTTCCTTTCCTTTGCCCTTGAAAAGTTGAATAGTTGCCGGCTTAGGAGAAGCCCTCTGCATTTGGGGGCAAGGACAGTGGGGTGTTCTGTGTGCCTGGCAGCCCAGGGGTGCCCGTCAGCCCCTGCCTGCCCCTGCCCCAGCCTGCTGAGCATCGTGCCGCTGGCAGGAGCCAGCACTCTGTCCTCTTGACCAAATTCGAAAAAGGAATTATTTATGTCTCCTGCATATTTCTGGGCTTGACTGCCCAAAAATGGCAAGCAGCACTGGGGCACACTGGTAGCGCAGTGGCTGGAGGAGCAGCCTCGGCAGAGGACAGGCAAACACACACCCACCAGCCGTTCCCTCATGAGTCCCTGCTAATGGTGGGAGGAGGCAGGCAAAGGGAAGGGTCTGGGGGGATGGTGAGTGTTTGTGGGGGATGAGATGCTCGGAAATTACTGTAGGATTCAGTGCAGAGTCTCTTTTTCCCTGAAGTACTTCTTAAAAATATATATATATCTTTTTTTAGCTCTCTGTAATGGATAAAAATAGCTAATATGTTATAAGAGAGACAGAGGCGTGCCTGCCCAACAAATCGCTGTCCTGGTTTGTGTCCTGTGATGTTTGATTGCAGCAGCTCTGACGGTTGTCTGCTGAGGGGAGGAAGAGTTAGCTTTTAAAAGGAGTGTTTCAAAACACCAAAGTGATTAGCAGTGCCGATCCCTTGTGAAGAGAGCAGAAAATATTCTGGAGGAAAAATTGGGTAATGTGTGCTTAAAAATGGTGGCTTGCTACATGTTTTCAAGTAAGCAGGAGGCTGTGGGGCAGTAAATTGGGAGCAGGGACCGTGCTTCCATCAGCTGGGAACAGCCTGGAGCTTCAGAAGTGTTCACATCCTGTCCAGGATTTTGTTAGGGTAGGACTGTGCCCCAGGAAAAATGGTTTTACTGTTGAAGCCATGTAACTTGGCTAAAAACTTCAGATATGTTAAGAAATCTGCCAGCAGAACCACAACAGTTCAATCATGTTCAAATTAAGATGCTTTGTGGGCCATGTTAATTTTGTCTGAATTCCCCACTGGAACAGCCCAAATGAACTTGTTTTGTTTAATTTTATGTTAAATACAGCTATTATATTTAACTATAATTTCCTCATTATAGTTAATATTCATATAATGCACATCAGTCTTGTTAAAGCTCAGCATTCCAGTGAGTCAACTTTTTCTTGAACTTCATTCTGTAGGAAATGTCAAGATTCAAGGCTTTTTTCTTTTCTAAGGCAGAAGGATTTAGTCACCTAAACCTGTAATAACCAGGATTTCCTGCGGCTGGCAATTCTGGTTCCTGCCCACATGACTCCATCAGTGCCCAGCTGCAGCTGTGCCCCTGTTGCTTTGCAGGTGCTCTTTTGGTGACCACAGTGCAGTGCTGTGGGTGCTGCTAACTGGGGCAGTGTGGGTCTGAGTTCTGCTGAGCTCTGGCAGAAACGCTCTATCACACACACCCTTCTGTGTGCTCAGAGGTATCATTGCTTGTGGCTCACTGGGTTCACATCTAATCGCAGTGAGCTGTGTGCCAGCATGCTGTGTAGGGGCAGTTTGTGCCAGCTATAGGTATGTGTGGGTCAGTCCTTCACCTCTAAACATCCATCCCCAAACTGGGGACATATGTGTTGATAAAGTCATGCCATTGTGAAAACTTGACTCAAGGATCCCATGAAAAATGCAGCGATGGACACTTCCCTGCCCAGACCACAAGTTACAGTTGTGATTGTGAACTTTATCTTCTCCCTTTTCCTGTAATCGACAGTATAAAATACCATCCCCTGAAATACTGCTGAGTGTCAGGATGCAGCATGCAGTACAGCCCTGAGAGTGGAATTACTAATAACTTCCTAATGAGGGAAAATTACATTAGGCAGTCTTTGGCTGGTGTTTCCTTTGGATAATATAATCCAAGAGTGCAGGCTGTCAGCCTGTGGTCTAACCCCACTGCCATGAACAAAGCGATTCATCGGATATATTGGCATTTATCTAGTAATAAAATCTGTCAGCATCCAGAGTTTCTAAGGGCTTAGGCTGCAGAACCTCCCTGCTGAAACTTGATGTGGCAGGAGCATCAATGCTGCAGCAGGGTTGCAAGGCACGGCACCGATCCTGCACATGGGCAGGGAGCAGTCCTGTCAGAGACACTTGCTGGCTTTGCTCTGCTTCTGTTTAGTCTTAGATTAAAATCTCATTAATTTCCACAGCCCCAGAGCGTGGGCAAAATCAAGAGTCTCTGAGGTGTCATCTTTGCTCTGTTGACAATAATAAAGTTGTCTGAGGGGGTTAAAAAGCAAGTGCAGCCACAGGAGACCTTCAGCAGCAGGGGAAAGCAGGGCGAGGTGGCTCCTTCATCCCTGACCATCGGTGTGGTTACTGCCTGATGTCTGTGATGGAAATGGTTTATCTGCAGAAATGCTGTTATCCAAGCTCAGAGTGGGGACTGAGCACCCTGCAACTGCTTTGCCAAGGCCACCTGAGGAGTCTGGCAGTTCATGTAAGGGCCAAAGGTGCTCTGGGCACTGGGTCCTCCATGTGCTTCCTCAAGGACAGTTATTTGTAAATTCAGAGTAGTCTTCCATCTGAAAGCACATCTTTGTTGGATTTGTTTTAGTGAGACATCAGTTAAATATTTTTTGCAGTATTCTTTCTTCTTCAAATGAGGATGAGCCCTTTCAGCTGATTTCAGAGGCGAGCAGTGTCAAGGTGTAGTGTGTTTATTCCTTTGGCTGCTTCAGCACAGGGACACAAACTGCTTTGGCATTGCTCTGACAAAACCTTTCTGCATTTCTGTTCTGTGGTAAATTTCAAAAATGTCAGTTTCTCCTTTCAGAAGTTCTATTTTTCCTCATCTTCCTTGTCATGCTGATGGCTGACTGCACATCCAGTTCTAGAGAGCCCATCAGTGTGGCATCTGGGCCTAAGAGACAGAGATCTCTCTTAGATAACAGCTTACAACTGTAATTATTCTCCCTGCCTGGCACGATCAGCAGAAGGTACTTGCAGTGCTTCAGAACTATTACAAGATCAAAATCTGAATATCAATAAACCTGTTCCTGTCTGAAAGCAGCCCAGGGAGATCAGCAGGGCACAGCCACTTTGATAGGACTGAGCCTTCCACGCATGAGATCTGAACAACGGGTCTGGCCTCAAACCAGGTTGTCCACATGCCCTGGGCTTTTTAGATGTCCGACAGAGAGATTTTCATCTTAAGAAGCAAAGGGAACATCCTATGAGCATCCTCATGTCATGGCAAAAATCCAGTCTGCTCTGGGCAAAGGAAAGGAAAGAAATTCCCATTGCATGTCCCTCATCCTCTCTGGGAAAAAATGGGCTTCTCCTAGCAGACAGCAGTGCTGTTCCTTCCCTTGGGGACATGGTATGATGCATATGATGCCTTCTGTTCTGCCAAGGGCTTGGCCTAGGGCTCTCTTAGAAGCTTTCTATTGCTGGAGGTGTGTGTGAGCATCCCTGGCAGGTCCCTGGGGATGTAATTCCTCTGAGGAAAGCAGAAGAGGTCTAATCCAGAAATAACATGTTTGCACAAGTGAAGACATCTGCACATAGGCTTTCACACACATGAGTGGACATATACATGCCTACATACACAAACTTGATCCTTCACTTAGCAACTACTCCGTTAGTTTTGAAAGGCAATTTCTTTGTTTATTTTTAAGTTCTATTTTGATGGTAACAATTTATCTGATGATCAATTTTAGCTTGCAGTCTGTTACTTTCTATTGTGGATTTCTGCCACTTTCATTTATTGGGATTATGTCTCCCATTAACATGTTATTGCGAAGCATTTTTCACTGTCAGGATGCAGTTCTGTAGCTGTTGCCTTTAGAACAAAATTGCAGATTGATCTTTCTTTAGAGTGACTGAAACCAGTCCCCGTGACAGGGGACTGGTAGAATTTATTTGGAAAGGGGATTTGTTTGTTTAATTCTGGGCAGCGCATATTTAACCATTACTTGAACTGTTCAATCTGGAACCTCTCCATCTGTGGTTCCTTTTGCTCTGTTCCTGGAGACTTATGCAGTTACGTGGCCAGCATTCAGTGGAATGTGCTTGGATTCTTTCTTTCTCCCATATATTAATATTAATAGATATTAATATACCAGTATTTGCTGCTCCCTGATGAGGAGGAAGAGGCAGAATGGCTGTGATGGGATCCTGTTCCTGCAGCCAGGTCAGGAGCAAGTGCCACGTGCTCAGGCGGTGACCTTTTGCTCTTTGCTGGGGACTTCTGCTCAGAACTGAAGCTGAGCAGCCCTGCAGATTAGCAGAGGAATCCTGCCTGCCAGTGCAAGGGAAAGCGTGGCCAGAAGTCACTGCGTGTCCCCAGTGTGAGCTGGGCTTGACCAGCCCGAGCTGTTCACCAGCCTATTGTTGGAATACCAGGGAGACTGGACTGGCTGAGCTTGGGCACAGCTGTTTTTCAGGCTGTTTCCACATCACCTGCAGCACACAGATACTATCAAATCAGCCTCATGGCTAGTGGGCAAGAAATAATTAAATTTTTTGTGGTTTTGTGATCTGAAAGCTGGCATCACCTCCATGTTAGTAAGATGCTTCCTCAGTCATTCCTTGCTGTCCAAGATCAGCTTGGTTAAATATGTCTGTACATGTCTTCTGCCTCTGTGGTGCCCAGGTGTCCACGGGTACCTGGGTAAAACAAACCAAGAGGTTTAGCATCCTTCTAGGAGATTCCCAAACTTGGCCAAGGCCTGGAGTGCTTGCTCTCCCATGCAGTTCTTTCAGCTTGCGTGATCCCTGCTCATTCCCTGCCAGACCAGTGAAGGCAAACATGGGGAAACACTGAGCACCACCACACTCTTGGTGCTGCTCCTGACGCAGGGGGAAATTGGTCCTGGATCTCTGCTCAGATGGTTCCACGTGCACTTTGTGGTGCCACTGCCTGAGGAGGCTCCATGCAGTAGCTCCCAGAGGCCTCAGCCCTTCCCAAAACATGGTCTCAGGAACTCTGCAAACAAGAAGCAAACATAAGTAGGAAAGGCAGGCAAAAATCCCATCAAAACATAGCCATGACAGACAAGCTAGAAGCAGCAATGAGGCTTTATTTACATGCTAATCAAATCAATCCTGCTTTGTCAGCCACTTTATCTGGATTGAAAGAAGCTATAAATACACAGGAGCAGAAAGAAGCTCCAGAGAAGAACGCTTCTAATTCTGGTGCGTTTTTGCCATTAATAGAAGGATATACACTCTATACAAGACCTGATGAAGAGTTTTTGCCCCTGCAATGCACAGATGGCAATGCCTCCAAACCTCAGTCTGGACATCTGTAAATTGTCTCTTGTTATTTTCTTTCCCTGGCTGTTTGATATAGCACTCTTGTGACAACCTGTGTCATCTTATGTCAGATACAACAGCTTGTGTTGTGTTGCTGCTTCTTGTTGTATGAGTTTTTTTGCTTGCTATGACGTGACGTGACTCTGCACAGCAGCCCTAGTGCAGGGGACCCCATGGCTGTGTGGAAATGGAAATGTGTTTCCCTACTCTTCTGCCTTCCCTCTTAATGCATTTCCATCATCACTCAGGAAAAAAAAATAAATCTGAACTGCAGTGCTTTAGAGGGCAAAGGATTTTCTAGAAAACTTTCATTATGAAAAAAAATGTCAACAAAATAGGAGACATGGGAGGTAACCAGTTGCAACCATAAAGCAGACAGGACTTTTTTTTTCAGTGGACAATATTCAGGTAAAATTTTAACTTCTTTGAGAATTTCCGTATTTGGAAAAGGATATTTTCCATCAGGATATATTTCTTGGTGGATAATGTCTTCCTCTTATTGTATCTGCTCCTATCGTATTGGCAGACAGTACAAAGAATATAATGCCAGTCCTTGAAAGGGGAATTTTACCTTTACTTTAATGGAATTAAGACTGAAACGTTTATTTTGAGGAAAGCCAAGCTAAAAGGCAGCAGTGGATGTTGGTGCACAACAAGACAATTTTAAGTTATTTGACAAATGTTCATTTAGATTTTATATTAGTTTGAGTAACAGGAGAAAGGGAGAAAATTGCCGCTTTCTTGGCGAACATACTGTGATTCACTGTGTAGATGTCCTTTAGAGACAGAACAGTATGTGGTCGTTTAAGATCATAAAACTTAGAAACTTGCATTTACGTCCCTGGCAGATAACTCCAGAACCTGTTTCAGCTCACTTCTCTCTGCATAATTTTGGCAGCAAGTATGTGGGTACTTTGCAGACAAGGAATAATCTGTCAAGCTCTAGCAAAACAAACACATTACACTGTAGTGGCTGTGTACAAATGGACTAATGACTTCAGGGCAAGTTGTCTGGTTTCTTGGTCAAGCTCTTTTTAAAACTTTCCATGTCAAAACTGGAACACATAGTGGTCTCAGCTTTGTTTAAAAGAAGAAAAGACAGTCTCGAGTCGCCATGAATGCAGAAAAAAAGTCTAAAGATACAAGATCTAAAGGTTAAGAAAACAGAAGGCAGATAAAAAACCTGAAAAAAAAAGTCTATGTTTAAAGTTAGCAGCATGTCCCTCCTAGGCTCTGATTCACCAAGATCGTGGCATGTGTGCAGCTGTCTGTAGAACCCAGCGCACACGCTGCCCTCTCATCTGCTGCCCTCCTTGGTGTGTGTGGAGGGTGCTGGCACTGCTCACCCCAGCCAGGGGAAATTGAGGCACTGGCTAGAGGGAGACCTGTCCACCTTCCTCAGGAAAGCAACTCTGAAGTCAGGAGATGATTGGCTCCCAGACCAGGTTGCTGTCCCGGGTCCTCTCCTGCACACTGTGTGTAAGCCATCCCCTGGAGAGTCTGGATTCTGGCATGGGGCACAGGTATCAGCTTGTGTGTTTGTTTCACCAGCAGCTTCCTGCCTTCTTCAGCCAATGGTTTTCAGCATGTTTCTTAGCAAGGGGCCAGGCCCCTTCATAAACTTTTTGTGCATGGTTTATAGGACTTGCAGACCCATGAAATTGCTCTTTCCCTTATGAGTCCATGGACCAGAGAGCTGGAAGACACCCTCTGAAATTTCACCATATCAAAGTCATGGGTAGGAGGACAACCAAATTCTTCCATGCAAATTTTACTCAGTTAAGTACTTTTCATGCCCATGTTTGTGAAATTTGATTCTCAGGTACCTATCCTCTTTCTTCTGAACTGAAGGCTGTCTCCATCCCTGAGACACAGGCTGACCATCTTTTCCTTTTAACTCTTCTTCAACGGGCTCAGCTTCCCCAAGCTCTAGTATACATCCTCTGAGCCCCTCCTCCTCCAGCTCATTTGCAGAGTCTTTTTCTCTGCTTGCTCTAATTAAAAACAGGTCATTTGTAAGTAACTTATTATGTGATCATTTTACTATAGTTTGCCAGACATAAAAATCATACCATTGTAGCAAATTGTAGTTTTGGACAACTAATGATTCCACTCCAGCTGTTACAGTTCTTCATGTAAGTTGCTCTTGAACATTTTTCAGAGATCTCAAATATTGTTCTTCCTGCAATGAAAAAGAAAGTCAATGAAGTGTCTCTTTTTTCTTTAGAAGAACTGAAAAGACTGAGTATGACAAAAATATTAAGTAGATTTACATTCTAAAACTGTCTTCCAGACAAAATCCTGTCAAACTTCCAATTTCCATATGGAATAGATGAACATTAAGGTTACCTTGAATCTTAAATTTTAAGAGTAGCAGGTTTGAGATGTGTATGCCTTACATTTTCCAGCACTTAGGGGTACAGCTGGACACTGAATTGTCTACTGGCTGTGGCCTGCATTTGGGCTCATCATCCTCACCCTCCTGAGTATCTCCAGTCAAGGGTGTTGGTCCTGCAGTGAGAACATCTGCTGTGTTGCTGTTTGAGGGATGAGATGCTGCAGGAGGTAAAGCCTCCTCCCCATGCCTGCAGACATTAAACCTCTGGCTCTCCAGGACCCAGTGCCCTGAGCCAGACTGAAAGGTGGATTGTTGTTACCCAGACTGTGAGAAGTATAACTAAGCCTAAGTTTTAAGAGTATGAGGAATCTAAGTACTGCTCTTCTCCACCTTTTTCACATATACAGAACACAAGTGGAAGCAAAATGGATTGCTGTCAATTTTTTTTTCTATTTCCTTCTGCTAGCTCCTAGAGTAAAAACAATAGTCAATGTAACTTGGAAAATCTCATAGGCTCCATTAGAAATGAGAACTTGGTACAAGCGCCTGCTCCTTTATCTGATGGTGTGACATGGTAGGACGCATTAGGTGGTGTCTCTGCTGTACCCTTTTGCATGAATCGGAAGCACTGTTACTCCCAAGCTTCATTCTTTGCTCTGAGTACAAGTCATGCACTCTGTGAATAGGATCAGGGTTTCCTTTCTAGACTGATTAACGAGCATAGGCAAATGAGAGAGACTGGAATCCAGCCCCGGGAACCAAAATGTGTCCATCTTGTCTCTCCTCATCTTTTGCTTCACTTGCATGAACCACCTCCGCACCCAGAAACATATTTGCAAAATCTATTTTCAGCCTCTCAAGGCACCGTGATGCATATTGGCTCACATTTGTCAACTGAGAAGATGATGATTGGTTAAAAATTACAGACCAAACCTTACTGGAAGTAAACTGTGAGAGCTTTATAGCAATTCATTTATATAATCTACAGAGCTGATACTATTTTTACCACTAAATATTAAGATGTTCTTTAATACATGCTAATGTTTGAATGCAATTACGGAGAATACACAGGCAGAGACTATTTTGTTCTGCAACTGCAGTAATTAAATGCACATAAATTTGGTACATTTTGGTGAAACAGGAGTGTTTGAAATGAAGCTTTAATAAAAATATTAGGGCTGGACAACTGCTGTGAGCCAAATCCATTTTTATTTGGGGCCTTAGGGAAGAAAAAAAGGTTGGTTGCTCTGAAAAAAATCTGTTATCTATCAATGCTGCTGATCAATGTTACACTTACAAACACGGTGAGGATCCCCTTATAAATGTTCTTCTGGCATCCCATGGCCATTACATACAGAAGAGTTTGAATTCCACCTTACCCCACAAGAGTCTTGCAGGAAACAGTGTGGAAACTGAGCTCTATGTGGGGCCAAAGGATGTCCTGGTGTGAAGTGGGCGAAGGAAGAGGAGAGGGGCAGCACTCCTGGCATGCCAGGGGCTTTCTCAGCTGGGTAAGGAGAGTGAGTGAGATTGTCTGCAGGTCTGCTGTCCTACATGGCAGCCAGCAGCAGTGCAGAGAGGCTCTTTTGAAGAAAACACATCCCTTTTTACATGGAAAGTGAGTTTGTCCCCATTCAAGCAGCAGATTGTCAGATAGTTATAGCAGATTGTCAGAATGGAATATTTCATTTATGTTATTCAGTAAAGGTCACTGGCAAAAGAGGTTATAGTCTGTGTTGGTCCAGCAGTAAATTCCTATTCTGCTTTAAACATTTTGTTGCCTCTGCCTCTCTCTGAAGGACTTGGATGCCTTCTGGATAACTGTTTGCTCGCTAGAAAACAAAATTGGTCTTTTCATACAGAGGCAATAATGTTTCAGGGTATAAATTATAGTCAATAAAAACGTGGCTGTAAAATATGCATCGTGCTCATCCAGAGTCTGAGGCGTGCTGGTGTGCACTTTAATGTTATGGACAAGATTGCTAAAATTACAGGTGGCTTTTTATCTCTTGCTCTTATCCCATAACATACACTCTTGTAATATCATCTGATTTTAATGTAACATTTTATGGTCAGTTGTTATAGACAGTCCCACTGAGTTAAAATCTCTGGAGCACTAAAAATCAGCTTTGTTTGATTTTGATTTGAATGTTATTTCTCACTTATTCTTAATATAACAAAGGGAGTCCTGGGGATAATATAGCAAATACATCCGCTGTCATTGAATAGGTCGTGCAATGCAAATCAAGAGTCCATCTGCTTGCTCACATAAGACAGGTTGGCCAGCTGTTTGGGGACACAAGCTGCCCATCTTTAGTGGAGAGATGTCAGATGCCATTTGGGTTTAATGGGAAGGTAATGGTGCAGGTGAAATTAAGGCTGCAGCGTCAAAGAGCCTTTACTCTGATGTGCTTCATGTCTGTTGGCTGTGTGTGGTGATCAGGTCTATCCCATCCAACCCTGGCATCTGTGAAGTCAGAGAGGGGTTGTGCCTTCCCTCGGGACCCTGCTGCTTTCAGCTGTTGGCAGCTCTCGGTTCCCCTGTGCTCTTCAGGCTGTTGGCAGCAATGGAAATAACTCCTGTCTGCCCTGGCTGTTGGATTACCTGTCTGAATATATAGAGGCTTCCTGATGCATCTTACTTGGTTGAATTAGTCTTTCACCTTGCTCAAAGTTGAGTAAGCAAAGCTGGTGGAGATGCTGTGCAAGGAAAAGGAAAAGTCAGGGAAGAAAAAGTTGTCAGCCAAGGCATTGATCTAAGAGATTTGAGATCAGGGTTTGATTCGACAAACTTTTTATTTAGCTCTGCACAAAAATTTAATTGTCCTGTACAACAATTCCCTCATGTCTCAGACTCAGATACTAGTACTGTTATTGCCTAACCTGAAAGTATCTCACGCAATTGGAGGCTGGACCACATCCATAGTTTATGTGTGGCAAAAGGATGAGCAGAGGGCTGGCCTGCTCCTCTGTGTTTGCCTTTCATTCCTCCCAGACAAGACCAAGGTATTCCAAGAAAAACAACCTTAGAATATGCATGTTTTAAAAAGGAAAAATAGAGTGGTAAAGCTGTTCAGACACACCAAAGTGTGCTCGGTACATGTTGTATTTTGGGAAGGACAACTGAGCTGTGCTCTGGAAGGATGCTGAGCTGGAAGTCAAATTCAAGAAACTTTGCTGCTGTGAAACATTTTAGTTCTTCCTATTTAAAATTCTGATAGGTGTGAATAGTATCTTCCACACAGTTATATTAGACTGAAAAGCACCACCACACCCTTCCATGTGCCCTGGCAAGAGCCCATGGACCTCTGCCTGCTCAGAAATTCCTATTTTTGTTTCCTCAAGACAACACAGGTAAATGACTGGGGTACATTTTTTGAGAGGTTCTCAGACAGCAGTTACTGTTAGAGGATTCTACAGAAGAGACAGTTCTGGAGGAACACAAAAGTGACATTCACCTCCAAGAGATTTTGGGCTGCTAATCAGATTCTCTCTGCCAGTCTCTGAATCATTATGATGATAATATAGTAATAATAGTAATAAATTGTGACCATCTGCAGGGGAACATTAACCATTTATTCACTATCTTTATTAATTCTTTTACAAATTCATCATCATGGCAGAAAAGTAAAAAATATTCTCAGGTCATTAATTTCATGTTGAGATCATCATTCATCGCTGTATTTTCTTTCAGGCCAGAGATTTTTGCACAAAGTGGTCTTATGTGCATGTTTTCCCATGAATTTTCAAAATTGTTAATGCCCAAGGGATAAGGCAGTGATGTGGAAAATAGCCAGCCCCCATGTGATTTGTTCTCATGATGATGCCACAGGCTTTCTGGTTCATTAAGGAGAAAACAAAATTTAAGACAAGATTCAAAAAGCACTAAGGTTCCTAACTGCTATGCAAATGCCTAACAGCCCATATCTATTAGTTCAACTAGGAATTAAGTATCTAAATATTTTGTTGTTTCTTGGCATATGTGTTTGACTGTGGTTCCCTGCAGGGCAAAGCAGTGCAAAGGATGGTGAGGAGGGACCAGGGCATCTTAATTCTGGGCAGAGACAGGAGTTCATGCGTAACCTTTTCTTTCCGTGGAAAACTTCATAATCCTCTGAAAGACTAAAACATACCAGGCAGGACTGAGCTGTCTGACTTCCAGTTATTTAAGCTGCTGCCTCTGAGGATTAACCCTTGTATTTCATTTTGTGCTGAAGCTGCTGTGAAAAGATAGAGCCTGTCTGAAGTCAGGAGTTGTTTGGAAAGACAATAGTGCTGCTGAAACACCCCTCAGTCACTGTGGTTTCTTCTCTCTGCAGCAATTTTTCTTCCACAAGAAAGGAATGAGATCAGAAGGACCCTGGATATTTTAATTTCTTAGCTGGCCAAGAGGTCATTGCCCTCTCCATGCAAAGAAGGTTATGGGAGTTGCTGGCACAAAGTTATTTTGTAAAGCTTTTGACTAGAAATAGAAAACTCAGATAGACCTGTTCTGACCCTGCTCTTTGCATACACACAAAACCACTCAGGTTTCCATTTGTGGCCCCAAAGAAGATGATGGTCTTTTTCTTTCTTTTTCTTAAAAAAAAAAAAAAAAAAAAGCCTCTAACTCAGACTTTATCTAGAAACTGTGCAAAACAAAGGAAGACAGATCCAGGAACCATGTGTGTCTTCTGAGCAGGCATTTCTGACTCAAGTGAGGGAATGTGTAACTCCTTGGAATTAACTGATATTTTTTCCTCTGGGTGTCCTGTTGTGGTCTTATTTTCAGTGTCACTGCTTAAAGAACATATAATGGCTCAGAGAAGACATTCCTGCAGCTGGAAAGATTTTGGAGAGATGTTGTAGGGATTAAGTCACAAGGGTTCCGTGACACCATGATTACATCACTTAGTGGCCATGATATAGCTGAGGGTGGAGGGATGCAGCTCTCTCCAGCACAGCCCAGAGATCCTGAATCTTCCAGAACAGACAGAAAGAAAAAAGGCTTTGTTTAATGCAAGACAGAAAAGGAAACTTCCAGTACATAATTGCTGCTCTATTTGTATTGTTTGCTTTAGACTTTTAAAGCTTGTGAAACTCCCAGGAGAGGAATTTGATCAGTGACTTTGACATCTTGTAACATTTTGACTGTCTCAAAAGCCACAAAAGACCCAAACTACAAGCTAACAATGATATCCCACCAAGTTTCCAAGCAGTTCAAATCCCCTTCTGCTGTCACAGCAGAGAGCACACAGAGCTTTGGGCACATCACATTGGTATTTTGGTGCTGCCTGGCTTGTCTGTGTTCCTCTGCCCGCAGCCTGGGTCTGAGCGCAAAAGTTTCCCTGTCCTGTAACTCCCAGGGCTCGTAACCATGTATGGTATAGATCTGCTCTAGCTGCATATTTCTGTGGCAGCTTGTATATATGGTTTGTGGCATCTCATGAGCAAAACCAATTTTATCTAGTCATGCAAGTGGCAGAGGGAAGAAGGAATTTATCTTATCATTCCTTAGGGGCAACCTTTGTGTTGAGGGAGAAAAAATATGGGGCAATGGAGAAGGAAAATCTACTGCTTTAATTTTTAGGAGAGCAGGTTAGAGGGACCATATAGTTCCCAGGCTCAGAAGCACAGAAGATATGAAGAACACACTCCTCAGGGAATCAGGGGTTCCAGACACAGACACTGCCATGCCTGGAAAGGAAGCTCAACTGTGTCAAGATGCCATTTTTAAATGGGCAGATATGGCAAAAAGCTTCCAGTTTCAGCTCTACTGTTGTTGTGCCCTGCCATTTTCAGTTCCTGTCCTGGAGAACCTCCTGTTGAGCAGGCACAAAGTGGCAAACAGGGACAGCTGGGAAGCAGCGGGTTTCCCAGCAGCACTGGGGCTGCCACGCTTACTGGTCCTGTCTGTTGGTGAGGGCGGGGGAAAGCATTTGCCTGGGGGGGTCTTGGAGCAGCTTCCCATAAAACTGCTGGGGAGTCCTGCAGATGCTGAGATGCTGTAGTGACATGTAGGGAGCAGTGTGGCTGTGTGGTGACATGTCTGGCTGTCCTGGAGGTGTCTGTGACCTCTTGGCTGCAGTATCTTGCTTTGTGGTGGCTGGTGGATTCTGCAGCACAATGTTCCCTGGGCTGCTTTTCTCTGTTCCCACGAAACAGAGCCCAACACAGAGACTCCCACTGCTGAACATCAGCTCGGGGTAGGTCACCACAGGAGGGAAGTGCTCATGGCATCAATGGAGCTGCAGGTCCTCATGGAAATGCCAGTCCTGCTTCTTTAAGAAAAAGAGTTTAAGTCGAGGAAAGACTATGGGATTGATAACCCCAATTCTCCTATTTTAAGATCTGGGAACAATCTGATGCTGTAGAAATGCTGTTTGGGAACTTTCTGGCAAAATATTTATGTTAGAAGACGACTGTTGAAGCTGGAGCTGCATACAAGAAAGCATCAGTTTTCAGGACTCCCTTATTTGAAGGAAGTTTAAAACAAAAGTTTAAGAGAAGCTTAAAAATGGAATTTTCTGATGTGTAGTTCAAAACAGCTTCACCTGATTTATGTGAAAAATTAATATTAAAAATTAACAATTTTAAAATTACAAAAATATTTTGTAATTATAGACATAAATAATTTAGATTATCTTGCTTCTATGAATTTTAATTATTTTTTTTATTTTATGTTTTAATTTGGACATATTTTTTTCCTTTACTCTCCAGTGTAAATTTAGTATAGGACCTGGTGGTGGTGGATAAGGGGGCACCCACTTCCCTCTAGTGTAGCTCCTTAGAACTCTGTTCCAAAGAAAAACAAGTCTCAGTCTTCTAAAACCCATTCCTCACTGTGCTGCTCGTAATGTCTCACGTGTGCCCCATAACTCTTGATATGTAGGTAGTTTGGCACTGGGATTTGTATGTGCTTTGTACTGGGAGCATTGGTAATTGCTACAGCTAAGGATGTGGGTACAACCACTTTGTGTCTGCACATCTGATGGGTGGACTCCAGAGATGCTAAAAGACTGTCAAGGCCAAAGGCAGAACATTTTCTCCTCCAGAATATGCTGCAGCAAGTCTGAGGGTGTCCTTAGGGAAATGATTCACCCCTGCTTGCAAACACTTTGTCATCCCAAATAGCAGTCCTGGAAATGCCACCACTGGCCTTCAAGAACTGAGACCAAGGAAACAAAGCGTGACTTCACGTCTCTAAAGGATCTAATTGTGGTGTATTGTGGGATAAAAAGAGTAGGGACTTGCTGAAGGCTTGGGCAGGTTTCCTCCTTTCCATCCCCTGTGGAAAAGCAAGTAAAATCCCATGCCAGCTCCAGGCTCCAGCCTCCCAGGTATGTGTCCTGTTACTTGTCCATCTGCTCCTAGGGCTCCTAATGGGAGTCATTTCCTCAGGACCTTTGGAGGAGAAAGGGCATTAGTATACCTTGATTAATAATCAACCAAAGCTCTTTGGACCTGTTTCCATGGGGACCGCAGCATGGCTTAGGCTTCTCTTCAATGTAATGTGGATAATAAAAGCAATGAAGATACTGCAGAGCAGACTTCCAACCTGTGCCTCTGTGGGTGGGTGCACTGTGTTGGGGCTATTTCCCTCCCTGCTACTGTTGCTTATGTGAAGAGCCAGTCTGGAGCTGGAGAGAGATCCCTGGCAGTATTTCCAAAACCACAGGAGGGCCAGCACAGAAATGGTAGAAGGGTCATCATTTGAAGGATACAATGAATAGGCAGCAATGGCAAAAGGTCACCAGGAAGTAAAGTTATTCAGTTGCTGATGCTGTGCTGAAGTTGTTTTACCAGCTAATCTGAACCAAGAGGCTCTGGGCTCTGTCTTAGTGCTCCAGAAGCTTCAGAGATGCTTTAGCCTAGGTGTTTCAGGGCTGAAATGGTTAGCCAGCTCATAAGAAAAAAAATTAGGAAAACAGAAATGCATTCAGGAAGTCTCAATTAAAACCTCTGCTAAAACCCTACTTAATGCCTGAAATTGTGTTCTTGGATGAAGAGCTCTGGTATGGTTGAAAAGCCATCAAATGAGCAGAAGTACTTTTTAACAGAGGTGAGAAGGAATAAGCACAATTAACAGCCGTTTTTACAGACACTTCTGGTTCTGGTGTTAGATCTGTGTATTCCAGGTGTGGTTTTGTATGCAGAGTGAAATAATTCTCTTTGTCTACCATCTACATGTTAAATTCCATTCATTACTAGGAAAAATATAGGGTGTCACATGTTATTTATGATCTTATAGTACCTCTCCTAATCAGAACGCAGGCGAGTTGAGGCATTAGTCCCATTGTTGCATTCTCTACTTGAAGGGATGAAGCTGGTGCTACAGAAAAAAAATTTCTTTCCTAGTCTGACTGATCTTGCCCCATACCTTTTAAATGATATAGCAAGTGAACAGTGTTGTATATGTTCCTGGGGGACTACTTCCAGGCGTTTTGAAGTGAGATAAATAGTTGAGAAAGCAAAAATTCTTGCATTTCACTCATATAAATGCCAATCTGTATGATCAACACATGTGGAAAGTGCATTAAGCAGCAGGTGTGAGAGGATGCTCATGTTCTGCAAGAGAGCATCACTGCAGTAGAGAGGAGACAGGCAGACTCAGAGGATGCCAGCAGTTCCTCTCCCTCTTGATGAATGCAGTATCTCATCACTCAGTGCAAAAGCTGCTGGAGCTCTGTGCGCCTCTCAAACCAAATGTGTTCTGCATGTAGCAGGGAACAGTGTTGCATGCTGACCACACATATGGTGCAGGCAAGTGCCTGCCTAGCCAGGGTCTAGCATACCTTGGTTAGGTTTGCTCAGGCACCACCCTCACCTTCTATCCCTGACCCAGCAGAGCTTTTCTGTGCCATTTCAACAGGTCCACCCTTCACAACAGTCACAGCTGACTGCCCTCACTTGTCATGTTGCCTGTGTGGCCTGGACAGATGTACAGGCAACGGTCATTTCTAAGAGAGACAGGCAGCACAGTGCTGCTGTCAGTGACAACCAGCCTGACTGTGTCCTGCCACCCAGCAGCATGTTCATTGAGTTTAACAAATAAAAATGAAGATGCCAACAGATAAATATAGGGCCATTCAACAGGTCTCCAAAGATTGCAAGAAACAAATCCGTCTTATGTCCCCTCAGGGTGGAGGCACTCCAGGACTTCCCTTGCATTTCTCCAAAAGTTGTCTCTTCCTCCTGCTCCATCTGGTCTTCTTCTGAGCTCAGAAGCTGTTTTCATGCAGCAAGGCTGAAGCTTAGCTCATCTCATGGCTTCCAGTTTCTAATCCTGTTATCCAGGACCCTGTTGTTTTGTGAACAGTTGTGTGTGAAGAGCAGACAAAGTTTAGCAGATGAAAAAACCTTTGCAGAAAGGAGTTTGCATTGTAGAAGTCATGTGTTCTCCACTCCCCACATGTTACTATTTCCACATCTCTTTTGCAAGGTGCACGAAATATTTAGCTGTTATATGCAACTTATATTACACTGAAGATCTTAGGATAAGACCCAAATCTTCTTCTAAAGAGATAAATCTCATTGTCTCACCTTCTGTCTTGAGGGTGAGTTGATTATGCCACCAGCCTAGCTCTTCATTGTCTTTTCCAAGATCATCTCATTCCTCAAGGTCTGAGTAGCATCGTACAATGTATTCATGCCCCTGGCTTCACAGAATCTCCCACATAAGCAGAATAAACCAGAAAGAAAACAAAACAGGCTTGTTTTTTGAGTCAGGATGCTGCAAGGATTACATGTTGTACAGCTCCCAGCACAACTGGAGCACATATTTGGTTCAGGGGTTAAGGGAGTTATGGAAACAGAGACAACATGACAGCAATAAATTCCTTCTCGCATGCCCCAAGCTTACATCTCTACAGCTCCACTGGTTTCAGAAGAGCTATTCCACCAGTGTATGAGAGGAGACCCAAAGCTGGAAGAAACAATGTGTTTCCTTTGAAAAGGGATGCTAAGCAGCAAGAGCAGCTGGCTTTGGCAGTCAAGATAATAATAAGTTCGAGTGGTAGATTATTTACAGCATTTTGGCTCTGAAACAGTGGTGAATAGAATATGAACACTTAGGCTCTGCTGAAGGGCTGGCAGTGACCGCTGCTTGTTAGGAGAGGAGCATACAATGTGCAACAAGTAAACAAGGACAGTCACTATACTGCATAGGATAAAATGTTCTCATCCTACTTCAGGGATCCAAGCAGAATAAGTGTCTTTTTTCTTCTTAGGATTAATGCCATTATTTGGGCTAATTATTCTGGATATTTTCCCCTTCTTTTATATTTTTCTCAAAGAAAAGAAAATCTTTATCTGTGTAAAATGTTTTCATTTGAATCTTGGCTTTTTCAGATATTAATTTTCTACTCCCACACCTCCATAGTTCATGTGTCATTAAAAGAAACAATGAAGCCAACATGACTTGTTATCTAATGAAGATTTAAGGGCTGACTCTGACGTCACTCTTACACCAATTTGCTCTACCCTTTTTCTGTTAACTCCAATGCATTTGTTCCTACTTGGCCTCATGGAAATGATAAGAGAATCACTTCAGACCTTATCCCAGCCTGTGCAATGAATTTGCTTTCAGATACCTTGAATGGTTTGGATGCAAGCCCTTAGTTGGTTCCAGCATGTAACAGTTCCTTTTAGAAAGTTGTCTAATCACCACATTTTTTTGTAAACTTGTTCAAAACACTCTCTTCAAATTGGGAATATAATTTTTCCCACAAGGCTTCCAGTATTCCTATTTTTCAAATGTGGTTCTGAAAAGCTTATAGAAAAACATGTATTGACTATGGTGATTCTGCTCAGATCAGCCAGTTCCACGGGACAAAGAGATTTAAAAAATAATAGTTGTTGTCATTGTCCCACTCCCTCCCCCTTGAACAATTCCTAACATCAGCATGCTCTTGATTTAGTTAGAAGGGACTGATTTATTGCCAAATTACTTGATACATGGACAACTAATATGGGACAGTGCCCAAGGCCCTAGGATTCAAGCTGTGAAAGTTGTTTTTTTTTCCCTCTGCCCTGATTACTGTGTAACTTCTGTACTATGGGAGGATTAAATTCTCTGTCAAACTGGGATTTTGCTAGTCCCCTTTCTTTCTACAGTGTTTTGGAATTAAAAATGAGAAGTGCTAAATAATGAATTAGTCATAACTAGGAGCACTGTGGCAGCTTGTGCTTCTAATTCTAATGAATACATTTTGGGGAGAGGACTGAGGACCCCAAAGTGCTGCATCAGTCAGTGGTGTTAGTCCTGCACATACAGCCTTTAGGCAATGCCAACAGCCTTTCAGACAGGATAGCTATTGACATGTTATATAGTTTTGAAAAAATAAAGACTTGAAAAATGTATGATGAGTTACTCTGGACCCATGAATATATTAAAAAATGTGAGTCATGCTCTCTAAGAAAGGAGAAATAAGAAAAATCACCATTCAGTCACGTTCCTTGGCAAGAGAGTGAGTCTAATGTACCACTAAGGCTCTGGGCACACCAAACCCCAACAGTCTCACAAACACCTCCTGTGAAGTCAATGAGTTTCCTTGAACGGTTCAGCTGAGAGGAGCACAGTATATGCAGGAGTGCAGGTCTCTCCTCCAGGTGTAACTGGAGTAAGGGGACCCAAAAAAAAGGCATGGGGAAGGGTGGGATAGTCCTTACAAGGGCTGTCTCAGAGCCCAAAATAATACCCTAAGGGAGGGATTAGACTCAGTTTGTAGTCTCTTTCTGTGGGCATTTCCTTTTGTATAACTCAACCCTTTGCTGTGAGTTATCTGCAAAATGTTTGAAGTAAAGACTCAAATCTGCCAGGCACAAAATGCTCTGCTTTCTTCAAAGCAGTAAATCTAGAGAAAACTGAGTTGCAACCCATTGAGGTACTTGGAAACCAAGAAAAACCCAAGGATCACACAGGCTGAGATGCATCTCTTGTCACAAAAGCTGGGAGGAGACCGCTAGTTTATAGGATTAGGTTTTGGTGTCAGTAAAGAGGAATAAATAGCTATTGCTAAATAGTGACATTTGTGACCCTCTGACAAAAATTTGGCAGTGAGGAAACAATTTAAACAAGCATGATAAAAATGATCTCACAATACTAAGCTGAAGGTTGTTCATTTGAGTTTGAATGCTGAATAGATCTGTGTTATAAATATTTGGTACTCTTGGGTAAGGTCTCCTTCCCACAGTTCCACAAATGGTGTTACATGGTGACTGTTGATGTATTTTTGCCTTTCTCTCAACTTTTTTTGTGAACTTGGATGAATGATGTTTCTCTGCAGAGAAGAGTCCATCTGTCTCTTTATACTCCTTGAACTCTGCTCCTGGTGCATCCAGTTTAACATGGGGATGAGGATGGGTTGATAGCATGTAGGAGTGACCAGTGAGGTGCAAAAGTTTCACTTGTACCTAAGAAACAAAACATGGGTGGTTTGTCCTGTACCCCTCCAGTAGCTGAGCCTTTCAATGCACTAACTGTGCTTCTGTGGGAAACCACACTCCTACCTTTCAAAACATTGTTTGTTTTCATAAAGAACTTCCATTACTTTTTAAGGCATTGTTTTGTCATGTTTTAATAGCTTCAGGTTAGCATCTCTGACAAGCTACTGTTAGCTCCAGAGAACATATTGTCTTGTGTATGGTCAAACAAACAGCATTGCAATATTGATGTATCATTACTACGTCAAGGCAGTCCTCTGAAAGCTAATTTTTTTAGTGAACAGTGGGACAGGTTCTTATTTAACCTTATCACGTCTGCTACTGAAACATCCAAAGTTTCATTAGATCTCTTTGAAACTACTGGAATAAGAGGAAAACCAGAGAGCCTCCTCCCTGCCTTTACATCTGCCCCATGACACATGAGCACAAGTCAGACCTATTTGTCTAGTCACTTCAGGAATTTCTGGGGCAGATGTAAAATGATGGTGTAAAACCCCATCTCAGTGCAAACATGCAGTTCTGCTTCCCTGACCTCTCTGCACCAGACCTAAATGCCTTTGAGGAAGCACCCAGATCTTCCTTTCTCAGCTTTGCTTTGCATGCTGATAGAGCTGCTGCCCTTTGCTTCTGACCCTGGCTATGTAAACAAGTTCCCTAGTCTAATAGGTAAGGCCCTGTGCTTCTAGCCTGTTTAATTGCTGTAAGGTCAGTGGGGATGAGAGCTCTAATAAATCTGGGAGCTGCTGGCCAAGTTCACAGGGGCTGAGCACTCATCTGGGCGACATTTCTGGGTCTGTCTGCTTCTATGTATGGAACATGATACATTTTTAATGCTGTGTCCTGCTCAGGAGAGGAGGGAGACAGGGAGCTCCTGTCATCTGCAAAGAGGAGCACAGTGACCTCTCTCACTTGGCCTCGCCATGCAGCAAGCAGCTGGTAGGAAAACAGACTTTGAGCCCTGCTGTGTCCCACTGGGATGCAGAGGTTGTCAGAGGCTGGCATTGTAGTGTGCTCTGTTGCTGCTGTTGGCCTCCAGCACCCTATAGCTGGACCCTGCAGTGGCTCCAAACAGACACCTTAGGCTGTGTGAAAGGACTGTGATTAAATGAATTTTCCTCTTCTCTCCAGTGGGTGAACTGGCTGGAAGGGACGCAGCAAATTATTTTTGTCTAGGCTGTTTCTTTGGCGTCCAGAGAGAAAGAGCCTCAGAGCAAGAGTGAGATTGTCTCAGGTTGCAGAGGTAGAGAAACAGCTTAATTGAGTCGCAGATGATGTCTCTGTTTTGATATTTAAATAATTGTCTGGCTCGGACACTGCTCTGTAAACAGGTGGTATACATGTGTTCCTTGAAGTCAAAAAACAAAAACCAGGGTTTAAGATCTTACCTCCCTAGAATACTAAAGGCCAGATCTAGAAATATCAAGTGTTTGGGAATAAAATCACATAAGAATTGACTTTTACAATTAATCCCTCTTTTTATTCCACCAGTACTGGGAAAGCCATGTACTGAAAAGCTTTTAGTATTTTCCACTTTGGACTACATTATTTTGTTTTCTGATTTTATTAAGATACTTCTCAGGTACTGAATGGAGTATGTAGTTCTTGTTTTCTTTCTTAAGTCTCTCATAAAAACTCCTGTAGGATATTACAATGCATAAAGTTCATTCTTAAACCAGAGTATAAGATTATATAGATGAAGTACCAATCTCAGTTGAATCGTATAAGTGACTGCATAAATTTCTCCATACAGCTTTTATTCATGCCTGCAGGCTCTTAAGATAATGACTGTACCAATGGAACTGATTTCTACCCACTTTGTCCCTACAAGTATCTAAGAGACTTTTGTAGTGGGAGAGATGGGGCAGAGCATCAAAGGAACTGATTCACATGAAATGGGGAAGCACTGAGGCTCACACTCCTCTTGAGTGGCTGTTCACACCAACAGAAAGAGCGTAGCTGTGCACAGAGACATCCTGCTCCTCAACAGAGTTTGGAAGGCAGAGCTGTGCCATCTCCAGCCTCCCAAACCCATGTGCTCTCTTCCCACAGTTGCATTTCAGGTCTGTGGGATTCTCTGCACAGTGCTAGCCACCCACCCTCCTCCTCTGCAGGGCCTGGGAGCATGAGGGAAGGTTTGGGGAGCTAAAGCACCTCTGGAGGAATGACATCCAAGCCCTACACAACCTCCACAATTAGTCCTGACTGGGAAACCTGAACCATTTTACACCACTGTGATGGTTCTCCAATGAGCCAGTGCAGAGCTGGAACCTGGGAAGGGACTGGGAAGTGGGAGCTGGTGCAAGAGGGATGGTGAGGCTCTGGGGTGGTGCGGGGCCTCCCTGAATCCTCCTCTAATGAGAAATGTTTCACAGAGGTGTGTCAGTACTGACTAAGTGTTTCATGGGAAATGTCAAATCATTTTGACTTTCTTCTTTAGTTTCAATAACATCAAAGGTGTTTCATTTTGCTAAGATAAAAATGTTTCCCTTTGATTTGATAAATTGAATTTGTGTCATTTTGGCTTCTGAGAGAGATGAAAATATGAATGTATAAGGTACATATGCTGTTTTATAGTGTACTATGACCTTGCAGTTTTATCATAAAACATCATAATTCATCAAACTGAAACAATTCAACATTATCAAAGCACATTATCTCTCATTCTCTTTTCTGTTGCTCCAAAGAAAAGATAAAAATGACAGCTCTCCAGACTATCACAAGTGTCCACAAACAGATTTTTCTTGTTAGGTTTGGTAAAGTAAATACAGCATCATACCTGTTGAAATTTGGGAATTGAAAGCTCTCTGTTGTGCATAAAATCAGGGAATATCAAAGTGGGAAATGTGCAGACTTACTCCATTGCTGCTTGTTCCTCCTTCCCCCATCAGAGTGCCTTTGGGAGGAACACTGGTAGGGCTTATCAGCATCCACCTGGGTGGTTCTGTTTGTTTTCCTTTACCGTGCATAGAAAAACTAAATGGTCTTGGAAATATATTTTCAATGCTGCCATTGGCTGGCTTTTGGTTCACGTTGAACCAGTATATGCTTTTATTTCCACTTCACATGCTCCACAGCTCTTTGCTAATCACTTTCCCCAGCTGCTGCCCTCTCAGTACAGCTCCACTGCCATTGCACAGCTTCCCAGCTCCCAGCTGGGTTGCTCAGGGACAGCCTGGCTCGAGGGGCCAAGGGCCACTCCCACAATGACTGCTCCATCTGACTTTATATCTGCAATGAAAAGAGAGGATAACAAACCCAGCACTTCTTCAAAGCAGTTCATATATCACATTAAAAGGCTGAGTGTACAGTGACCTTATAACCATCTTGGCTATTAGAGAAAGCAGCAAGCTGGAAAGCCCTGCAATTTGGGAAGAAAAGGGAGTATTCAATTCCATGTCTGTTTTATTGCAGCTGGGACTAGCACAGCACCTGCCATGCCAGACTGACTTTGCTCTCGTGGCTTTCTCCACCACCCCGCTACCCTTGCAGACTTAGTCACATGCATTTTGGGGAGGTAATAAGGTTTCCTCCATCATGCAGGTAACATGTTGGTAAATGGCAGCTGCTCCCGAGGAGTCCTGCTGCTTTGTCCCTGTCAGGAGCTCTCAAACAAAAATCATCATAAGTAACAAAAATAGTGGCCAAGTTTTGTCTTATGCCACCAGTGCGGGGCTCCAACTGCAGTGAGTTTCCCCCAGTTTGTGCCTCTGTATGATAGCCAGGAGATCTCCAGGGCTTCATCCACAAAAACGGGGACTCCTGGAGGTTCCTGGCATGTACAAACTTGAAGCTGGATCTGGGGGGATCTTTCAAGCCTGACTGTAAATGATGCTGAGGGGTTGTAGATCTTCATCTCTCAAACACACAGAGCATTGTTAACGAAGGCAGAATAAGTTTATTTGTTCAAATGTTTAACAATTAATAATTAAATATCCCTCCCAGTTGCAGCCGTGATGTAATTGTGATGTGTGTTTACCACTGGGTTTCAGCTCACTCCGAACTATGATTCTCGGGTTAATTCTCCTGTGTGCCAACCTTATCTTCTCTCTGAAGTAAATTATTAATACATTCTCATCTATCTTGGGGAAGCCATTCCAGATTTGCATTTTTTTAGACTGTATGTGTTCTTTCATTCTCCTTTCAAGGCCTTTCAGTCTTATCTAAACAAAACATCCCTGTTGTCATACCAACCATGGAAATTTGTGTTCACATATCTTTCTGGTTTTCTACTTACTTTGTTTGTAACTCAACTCATATCACTTCAGCACATAAATTCCTACAAAATAGGACTATTTTATCCCGTGACCTATCAAAACTATTCACTTCATAAGCTGTTTTTCAAGGAAATTGATAATTCTCTAGCTGCCAGAACTCGAGCAGTATAAGAGTTTAGAAAAGTTGTGAGCATTTTGATTTTTGGTGACAGAGAGAGGATCCCCAGGTTGTCTTCCTCTAGAAAATCCTCAGGCTCTGGTCAGCCATTCCCAAGCGGTCCACACGAGAAACTGGTTACAAGGAATGATTGTAAAAACCATATTAAAACCCAAACAAGCTCACACTTCTGCATACACAGTCTAGGAAACAAGTACAATCAGAGAGACACAAAAATCAAGTGAGCTTTTGGGACTTAGCCATGACTGTCTTTTGCAGCCATCAATACAAACCACTGAGGCATCACAGTAAGTGGATATTGTTGAGCTTTTATGTTAAATTATGTTACACCTACTCTAATGGGAGGCCGGGGGTCCTCAGGACTTGGCCAGATGGCTGAGAATTGATAACATGAGGGCTATGCTTCCAGCTAAGGTGGAAATACAGATTTCAGGGTACCTAAAAGGAAGCAGGCAATCAAGAGTAATGGATTCTTTATTAATAGGACATTGATAAAGTCATTTAACCTCTGAAAGACACAGTGTCATCAATAGAACTGGGGCAATGGTCAACAGAGAGAAAAACTCACCTCTTGAAAATAGTGTTATCAGAATGGCATATTCAATTAGCTTATCTGAATAGGGTAAGATTTGGTCTCCACTGTTTAGGGCTATGTATTCAGAAAAATTATTTTTAACCTCCCCTCTGTGGCCTGCCTGTTTGCATGCTGCAGATTCACCAGTGGCATGAATATGAAAAGAACACAGTACTAGAAATAGCATCATGGGTCCCAATCCTGCACTGCACTCTGCTTTGCTGACTCTCCTTAACATCAATCAGATCTTATTTTATTGCTGGTATCAGCTGTACCAGCCAACCTCATGGCAGACTGAGGCTGTAGAAAATATACATTTGTCTTTCCCTCTGAACATAGTCTCTGCTCGTTCTACCACATGTGGCAGAGATTCATTGATCTTATTCCTGTTACACACATGTGTATTGCCAGCAGTGTGGTAACACCTCTGCAGAAAAGGAGTGCCACTCTGGGGAGGAGGACAGTGATGTTTTAGTGCTCCATAGGAGTTTCTGTCTCCAGCCCTGCTTTCTACACCGAGATTTATTTTCTCCTCAAAGAAGTCTAAAATGGTTCTTTGTCAGATGTGGGTAAGGAAAATGCATCCTTTTGGTCATGACTGGATTTACACATTTGCAGAGTGATAACTACAGGCAGTGCTTTACAAAGCCTGTTAATTAGAGGGATTGCAATGGATCTGGTGGACATTAGCATAACCAAGCCCAGCTGGCAGGAATAGTACAGCTCAGGCTGCAATGGGCTTGCATAGAGACAACATGGACAGAAATCAGGTAGAAATGAAATAGAGAAGGGTAAGACATTTCTAAGCCAAATTTATGGAGTCATCTGCCAAAGGGAGCAACCAAGTTTTTATCAATAAAACATAGGCAACAGCAGTGAGATGCTGGTACTCAAGAGTTGCTGGGAGGGGGAACAGATGGCAACTGTCAGGCTGCAGCAGCTGGGAGGAAAAGGGGCACACCTGCCCAGACCTGCCAGCATGAGGCAGGCAGTGGGTGGGAGGGAGCCTCTCTGCAGCCTGTCTAGAGGCTGCAGGTTCCTTGGCCAACACTCGATACAGGAGGGTCCAGATATGTCAGCTTGGTCCTATATTGCTGTCCTTGGAGTGTAAGGTATGGATGGGTCTGATATGAGGTCTGCATTGAGGTAGACGCTAAGATGGACAGACCATCACAGCATGGCTTTCTAGGTTGTGTCCTCTTCATTCAGTATGAAAGCACAAAGCTCTTACCTGGCCACATGCATGGACTGTGGCTCTTGGTCACCTGCTCTATCACCACTTATCCTTGGTAGAGAAGACCTCTTGAATGGATGGTTTGGACCAGAATGGTCTTGTCTGAAGGCAGGATGTTGAAAGTCAGCATATGTGGTTCTTACCCCAGCATCGCCACATCAATTTAACTGCCACCTAGACTATGTTACATATAGAAGAGGTACACACAGAAAAGCCATAAATCCTGGTTCTGCCATTGTCCAAGCTGACAGCATGGACAGAGCACTCCATAGTTTTCTATGACTTGTGGTTGAGTTTCCATTCTTCTGAAACCAGAATATACCTGCATACCTGTATATAAATGGCTTTCGACCTTCCTAAGACGTGAGCTTTCTTGGTCACCTGTGCCAGGCTCATCACCAGGACTTGTACATACCTTACATCCTAGTCAGTGCTGAAGCACCCTGCAAAACAATAAGAAACTCAACTATTGATTTACAATTAAGGTTGATCCAGCAGAAAATTAGATTTTGCTCACATTTGCTCCCCGAGGCTGTACTGTCTGGTCCTGGCCGAGACTGAGGTACTGCTGCTGACAAGGTGGATGGGCTTGTGAGCGCTGGGGATGTGCCAAGACAAAATTCTTTTGGCTGGAAGCTTGTAGGAGGATTAATATGCTAATGGGTACATCCTTAAATTTACTTCTCTGAGCTGGGTTTGATGTTTTTTGGGGACATATCCCATCATCCCGGAAATTCTCCATGTGACAGAAGGACTGGTTCCCCTGAGCAGTGCTTGTAGCCAACTGGCCTGTGTCTGCTGGGTGGGAGAGGAGATGGCCTCCAGGACAGGGGCTGGGCATGGCAATCAGGCTGACCTAGAGGCATGTGGGATGTTGAAGTTTTGGAGAAACATGGAGAAATGGATAAATATTTTGTTCTAATTTTTTGAAAGACTGAAAAATCTTAGGCTGGCAGAAACAAAACTGTTGCTTTTCCTACCCCTCCATTACCAATTTTCTCCCTCTCTTTTCACTGCCATTTTTCGTCGTTTCATCTCTTTCTCCTTGGTTTTCTCTTTATTTTTTCAAGGAAATATAAAGGCTACGTTCTGTAAAATTAGGAAACACATCAAGAACTGCATGGGCTTTTTTAGATGTTATCATAAAGACTCTATCGTTGCAACAGTGTGCTGGAGAGATGAAAACAAGAGTGCCATTTCAGCATCTTCCATAGCATGAGTCAGAGAGACTGATAGTTATCCTCCTGCAATTAGAATTTTTATTAGCACTGCTGGTGGCCCTTGCCATGCTGTGAATGGATCCCATTTTCTTGGAGTCTTTAGTCTTTCATAATGCTTTAGAGAAAATAACGATGGTCTAGAGTCACTCACCACATAATACTGAGGGGAAAATCATGTTTTACGCTGCCTTGGGCTGGGTTTTCAAGCTCCAAACACCAGGCATAAAATGCATTAGATATCCATGCAAAGTAAAGCTCAGCTGAGCTCATGTGTCCCCAGGGCTCTGGAGCACCAGGAATGGGCTGAAGCTTGGAAGCTGGGCTGAGCACTCTGGAGAGATGATCCAGCTCTGCTGCTCTCTCCATTCCTCAGCATTCCTGATCTGAATTTGCAGGGGAGCACCTCCAACATGACCCATACTGCCCAGCAATCTGCATCAAAACAGCTATTTCATTCACTAAAGGAACTTGCCCTTCTCTGCTTTTTCTTTCCTGGAGGCAGACACAGCCCCCAGACTGACCTGAACATTAAACAAGCCCTGGAACTCTTTTGCAGGATGCTATTTTTAAGCAACTTTATTAAAATCCTGCTATCATTTAGAACAATTACATTTTTTCCTTTTCTTTAGGATTCATATTACAGAACCAGGGAAAGTCTAATACCTGTTCTAGAGCCAAGGAGCAAACTGGAATGTATTTTTTCTTTGATACTTATCCCAGTGCTTTATGGTCTTTAACACACTCCTGAGTGATAGGAGATGTTGCTCAGTACTTCACGTTGACACATGGAATTTCCATGTCTTGCCCTGATGTTTCTGGGAGGCAAAGGCAGCAGTTTTCCACAAACTACCCTCCTGGAGCTCACACCAGCCTGGAGAACATGACAGGGCATTCTCGAAGCCTTCTGAAAATTGTGTCATGAGGATCAAGCCCCTGTGGTGGTGCAGGTGCTTTACCACAGGCTCTGGAGCACTCACTGGAAACAGGGCTCTGAGCACATCACAAGCATTTTAGCTGCTTTAAAATCATTGATAGGCAGAATTACTGCACCTATGGTGGCATCTGCATTGCCTTCATCAGTGTCTTTAGGGAGGGGTTAGGATTTGTTGCCTGCTTGCCTGCCTGTAGCCTTATGATGTGCCCTGCGGTTCCTACGCCTCTTTTGAGAGTAGGAGGCAGACTGCTAAATCAGGAACTCACTTCTGAGCATCACACCCAGCTTGCGCACCAGTGCCTGTACCCGTGTGCCTCCGTGGCCAGCAGCTGCCATGGGTCCCTGGGTCCAAACCATGGCCACTCATTCGTGTGCGTGGGTGCTGTGGCAGAAGGAGCCCTCAGGTGCTTGTGCCCACCTGATAGTGATGGATGCTTCACGGAGATGATGAATTACCTCCCTGGGTAGTGACACCCGCTGAAGGTCTCGCAATATGCCAACCAAACAAGTGTAAGCTGAGCATACAGACAAGCCACTTGTAATTTAAAACAGGACTGATTTTTCCTTTAAAAACTCATGATATGCAGGTTTATTTTCTGCAACTCTTCCAGGCCGGTTACCCCAACTGTTGGCAAACTGTGAGGATGGGGTTGCCATGGATACGCTCTGCACTGATTCACATGAAATACATCATTGCATTATCCCCAGAGTGGTGAAAGCCTTTCACAGCTGATAATTTTTAAGAGAATGATTCATCGTTAAATATATCATGGCAGCTCTGCATTGTTTGCTCTTCCTTGGAAGCATGATCTGCAAATAGGCAGCTCTTGGGATGCTCCTGAAGTCGAGAGTGAGATCGTGAGCAAGACGCCTGCCACAGAGCGCAGTGGCACTTGGGTTTCATTCAGCCTGTGCTGGGAGCAGGCAACGGTCCTTGTGGCACGGCTGGCCACTCACTCCGGGATAGGTTTTGAGGAAGAAACACCCCCCTGTGTCATGGGAATTGCCTAGGTGCTGGCTGGGATGGGTTAGGGCATCAAGTCCAGCCATGTGACTGCGAGGGCCCTGGGCTATAACAACTGTTGTGATTTTTTGCATTCACCTCTTGTGAGACTATTCCGTACAGTCAGGGGAAAAGCAAAATCCACATTAGAGCCAGGTGCCTGAGAGGGGCCGTGTCTCTCCCCTGGGTGCTATGCTGTATTCCATCCCCCTTACCACATGGTGCTGGCTAGGAAACCAGAGTGCTGTCCATCAGAAAGCAGAGCCAGGATGAGTCCGTGGCTGTGCACACCATGGGGAGCTTCCCCCCGTCCTCCACCACCCCTCCTGGCTCTGTATCTCACATGCTCATTACACTGTGTTGCTCTTCAGCCCTCCCAGTGCCAGTGTCATGTTCAGCTCTTCCACCTGCCCCACCAGTCACTTCAGGGAGCAGGAGGATCCTCTTCTCTTGCCCCATTCACCAAATTATCCAGCCAGCCAGATGTGCTTTCAGGGTACCAGCTGTGCTTTGGCATGCAAGCAGTTTCCTGTTCATAGCTGCGAGGGGAGGGAGACTTAGAAGAGGCAAATTTTTTCCTCCGGGAAAAGCTGGCATGAACCTAGAGGTCACTAAAAACCCCTCTTTATCACTGAGATTAACAAGGAGGGAAGCCCAGACCTGGGACACACAGACACACCTGGCATGAGTGATCTGGTGCAGAGACAGAAGAGCTGAGCCTTGGCTGTGTATTAGCCCTGCAAGAAGGGATAATGCCAGCTCTCTCTGAGGGATAGATGTGTCTCCTCGGTATCCCTGGGAACTGTTGTTGCAGGTCAGGCACTGGCCTGGCTGAGGTCCTGCTGCCCTCCACATTGGCTGGCATGGTCACAAGGGTGAGCATAGACAGGGATTAGTGAGCAGTGGGTGGGAGAAGTGAGTGCCACAGAGAAAAAGAAAGAGAAGAGGGAGGATGAGAGGAGCATGGACACATCCATCTGAGCTAGGCTTTGTATGGATGACCACGGGGAGAGCCAGAGCAGCTAGCACGTGGCTGTGAGAGCAGGAATGGAGTCTAGACATTGCCCAGGTGAAGGTGGGATCTGCAGCCATGTATTTAGTATTTTTCCTGGTAACTTCTGTATATCTAAGAGCAGAGGAAGAGTGTCTCCAATGTCTCCTTGCTGGGTGGTGGCTATCTCAGAGGCAGCAGCTCTAAACGTATATGATGTCCATATGATGCTGGATGTGTGCAGAGTGTGAGGAGGAAAGTTGGCATCATCTGAATTTTAGCCATGAGCACAGGAAACTGCCAGGTCCCCATACAGACACCCAGCTCTGCTGAGATCAAATGACAGGTCTACAAACATATGCAAGTGCCATGGCAGAGTGGCAGCCAGGGCAGTGCAAAGGGCATGCACACAAGGAGAAAATAAGAAGTAACCTTTTTCTATGATACTTACATGATTTTTCAGGCTCCTTAGCCTGTTGTTTAAAAACCACTTAGGTACTCAGGAGTGTTGGAGGAGTCACCATTGGATTTTTAGGTGTAGAGGGATGAAACACAGCTCCAAATGGGTTTATGTGTGCTCTGGAGTCACCCAAGATCTATGAGGCAGCAGCCCTGGTGCTGGAGAAACAGGCATTACTCTGCCTGCTCTGGTTTTGAAATGGTGCATTGAGAGAATTTGCCAAGAACACAATAACTTTCTTTTCTGTAGGAAATGGGCCCCAGTCAAACAGCTGCCTGCACTTAGAAAGTAAACCAAAACCAACTGAAATGAACAAAAACTGGGCTGTGTGTTCTTGACTCCAGGCCAAAATAATTCTCAGTTATTCCCAAGACAAAACTGTTTCCTCTGTCCCTAAAAGCCAAATACGTACATTTCATGCATAATTAAAGTGAGATTTTAGTATACATCAGAGCCTAGTGTTGTGTGAGGCACAAATGGGGCTTTCCAAACAAGGCTTTTGATTACAAGTCATTTTAAGTGCAGAAAATAATGGCACTTTTGAGTTCTCCAAGCCCTCGGAGAAGAATTTCTGCCACAACTGATGGTTCCCAGTATATTAGGGCTCTAGTCAGTATAGCAGCTTCCCCAGGATGGATGGAAGCACCAGAGGTCTGGAATCACTGTTAGACCCTGAGCCCAGGTGATAGAGACCCACACCATGCCCTGCCAGTGCCCTACGCCGACCGCTCTCACCTCGCCTGAGGCAAACCAACACGCACCAGGAGTATTTTTGTAGCTCTAATACCCAGTGAGTTTTCAATCCTTTAATCCCCATTTCTATGCTTCTTTGAGAGCATGGGTGAGGGACAAGGATAACAGTTCTCATTTGTGCCCCACTAACATTGCTGCTAAACTTCTCTTCCTTGCATTGGACATGGCATGGCTTTTTCCAGGAGACTTTGGAGGAAGTAGCTCTACTTTTGATGAGGTCAATAATAACTCTGTTGTGCTGGGCACAAACCTCATCCCAGTGAACTCTCCTGACACCCCTGGCACAATCCTTCCAGGACTCAGGGATGTGCTTGGTCCAGTGTGGTTGGTACCATGTGGGGTAGCCTGCAAATTTCCCGTATCCCTGCTCCCATCTACACTGAATTGATAAGGAAAACATTTTGTCAGTGGAGGTTTCCTCCAGGACTCCTGTATTTCATGGGCTTTCCTGCAGAGCTGAGTACACCATAGTGTACTCTGGCTTTGCCTTCTTTAGAGAACAGAGGGAGGCTTTCTTTTAATCAAAAAAAAAACCAAAAGACTGAACTTCCACCTTTTCTTCAAAAACCTTAGACCCATAAGAACTCAAATACAAGAGTGTATCTCACAGGGGTGAGAACAGAGGGTCCTGGCAAGGAGAGGAGGAAGGTGTCAGATGAGTGCTACTATGTTATGTTCTTGTCTTTGGGGTTTGGGTTCATTTGAACCCCTGATCCTGCTTGCCCATGGCAATGTTTGGTGTTACTAGACAAGTAAATTGTCCAACCTTTTCTGCAAGCTTAAGAGACAGCAATCACTGCTGTCTGTCCAGGCTCACGCTGGTTGGCATGGCAGCCTGGCATGGCAGCGTGCACATTTGCATGCTCCTCCAGACTGGAAGGCAATGGTCCATATCAACACTGCCCAGGTCCAGCTGAGCCCCACATGGCTCGCCTCCTTCCCTGGCAGCCCACTGCCTGGCATCATCTTTTCATCATATCACAAGTAACCCTCCTTTCTATCCAGGCTCATCCCAATCCTTATTAAGTGTTTGCTTCAGATAAGAGCATTGAGAAAACATGATCTCCTTTCCCCTTTTTTGCTCCCTCTCAATGACACCATCCCCTTCCCAATGAGAACGGGCTGCCTGTAAATCCATATCCACTGCTGGGCTCTCCCTCCCCGACCCCAGGCGAGGTGCTGACCACATGCCACCTCTCCTTCCTCCCTGCCTAATCCTCTCTGCCCTCCAGCTATGTCACAGACTGCTTGTCCCCCCTCCAGACCTTCAGCACCCTCAGCATCCTTGGGTGCAGCAAGGCTCAGGGGACACCTCATGGAGCCAGACATGAGGGGGCTTTTACCAGGGTGACACGAAGTGGGGAAAGGGGAGCTGCTCCATAAGTACATGATTTTCTTCCAGGCAAAATGAAGCCAGTTATCTCTGATTTCACTCGGGGCTGGAAGCTGAGCAGCACCCCCGGGAGCCAGCCCAGGGAGCAGAGAGGCAGGGAAGCCAGCAGCGCTTGCCTGCTGCTGCAGGGTGAAGGCTGTAAGAGCTGCAGGTCCCATCAGAGCTGCTTGCTGCAGAGGTGGACCCGGCTCTTGTTTGTCAGACCATGGATGTCTAATAAAAAAAAAAAAAAAAAAAAAGTCAGAAGAATTTAAGGTAAATTATGGTGGTTTAAGAGACAGATATGCAGAAGGGAGATGTACATGATGTACATGGAGTAAGAGCTGCAGCCCCTTCACCTCTCTCAGTATCTTCTGATTAAGAACCGAAGTCATGTGAATTTAGGTGGATATCCACTTGACATACCTCTGTATTATTAATACTCCTATCTCTCTGTGATTCCCATCTCAGCTCAGTGAGATTGCCAGGGTGTATTTGGCCTAATCAGCTCTCTATTAATTACTGATTTATGGAAGGAGATGTTGACATAAAAAATGCTTAGATTAAAAGTGATCCTTGGGGCAGGGGAAGGGTGGAAGAAGGAAAAAAATTAAAGGGTGCCTTTCTCCTGCATGGAGCCATTTAGCATCCTGGATTTCAAAGGCCTTCAAAAACTTCCCTAAACTGGTAACAAAAAAGTAGGTCACAATTAAGCTCTTGGCTTCAAAAGAATCTGCCTGGAATGATAGATGTTGTGTGTAATTATATCAGGGATTGACTGAGCTGCAGAGCTATTCATTGGGAAAGACACTGAAGGTGTTACATGCCTTGCAAAGGCTGTATCTGCAGATCACACCCCGTGGCAGGGGCCAGAGCAACTTCCCTCACCCCTTCTCCAGTGACACTTCCAGATCCTGCTGGCAGGATCCACAGGGGTGAGCAGGGAGTTCAGACTGTCTGACCCACTCAGTCCTTGTTTGGCAGCATTGACTCCCTGCAAACACTACAGGCTGATGGGAAAAGGTTAGAGCAAACGGTAATAAGGGATTGTGTGAAATGGGTTGCAAAGAAATCTGCTGGTGGACCCAGCTTAAGAGGGGCTTTTCTTAGTAGGAAGCTCAGCAGGCAAAGTAAATAGGAAATCAATATCCTAATGGCCAAATAAGACCTGGAGTTGACCTGCAGTCCTCCCTCAGACCATATTAAAGCTTTGGTCATTTACAGCTCCTATCTCAAAAGGTGTTTTGTCTCTTTGGAAGGGAAGCATTGTATCAGGTTGTGCTTTTAGGAGTTGAGAGAGAACTGTTCCTTCCCTAATAAACAGCAGAACAAATCTCAATATCCCACCAGTTTGCCCAAAAGCATTTTCCCTGACTGAGACTTTCTCTATCTTGCAAGCCTGGCTAGCCCAGGGGAGAGAGGGATTTCCAGAGCCAAGAGCTCCACAGGACTAAATGAGTTCTTAACAGCACTTTTGCCAAAGACAGCAGGTTACCATGGGAAGGAAAGAAAGTATCTTATAGTAAAAGTGCCAAAGTGGGCACCTCTGACACCACTTAATCTCTTAACATGTTTCTGCATTTCTTTGGTTTTTTTGTCTCCTCATTTGGGCATAGCACTGCATATCTGGTAGCTTGTTCCCTGTCTACTCAGAACATGGCAAGTGAGAAGCACAAACACAAGGCCCTGAAATTCTCCATCATGCTCCATTCTGTAGAGTGGGAAAGATTTTGGCTTCCTGAACAGTGGAAATGCCGCATGTTGGCAGGGCATGGCTCTGGGCTCACCAGCCCAGCCTAAGATGGCACAGGGAAGGGCAATTTTAAAGGCATCTCTGTAGGGCTCCTACAGTGGCCCGCAAGCTGCACTCTTCATAACCAAACCCCACTAGATCTCAAGTGTTCAGTGCTCCTGGTGCAGCCTTTATGCACCTGGCAAGTGAGAACTGGGGAGAAGAATTCTTCTTTGCTTATGGAAATGTGGCTTTGCCCATAGGTATCTGTTTATACATGATCTAAGGTACATATTTAACTGCCTACATATTAAATGGGTATCACCTGACTCGTAAATTAGGCTGTTCACTGAGTACCTGTATTGCTTTTTACAGCTGCAGTGGGTTGGATGTGGGCAAGCAGTGGATTTCAGAGGTCAGAATGGGTGTGTAGTGAGGAGCACAGTACTTACATTCATTATATCCAATACCAATTCTGTGGTTCTTCTACCTCAGTTAAGGGACCTGAGGGAATCCCTCAATTAGGACAATTGTTGTTACAGTAACAATACCCCAGGTTCTCCTTTGGCAACCTGTAATTTGACATTTCCAGGCGTTCACAAAATCAGACCACAGGTCAGTTAACTTTCTTTGAGCCCTGAGCTGCATTATCTATTGAATTCCTTAATATTGTGCTGGTTTTCCCCTTGGCGAATTCAGCGAATGGCATTTTGACCTGTTTGCTAATGCATCTTACTGCAGACTGGAAATGTTACAGGGTGGAACAAGCATACCTCTGAAGTACTTTTAAACCTGCAGTATAACACCACACTTAAGGAGTGGAGGTGGAATGCAGTAGTTAGTGGCTCCACCTGCTTTGGATGAAGGAATTATACAACTCTGGAAACCACGGAGGAGGAGAGTGATTCCATTCTGCTCCTGTGAACCGCTAACACCAGCCTCTGCCCAGCTCTGCAGAGTTCATGGTAAAAGCAGGGTTTGCACTATTTTTTTCTGAAATCTTGTGGTTCCCTGTTTGGAGATTAGTTTGAGCTGATGTAGCTGTCAAAGAAGCAAGTCTCAGGTCTGTGTTGAGACTTGGCTTTTGCACCCACTGCCTCTCTGTACTGAGGCTGCCATGTATCACACCCAGCACAGCAGCTCCCCGGGATCCCCTGAAATGGGATTACTGGGCACAAGGTGGGTTTAGTTATACTGACTGCTGCCTACCAGGAAATCAACAGTTCCCTGTTGCCATCTGAACTCTGAGAGCTGCCCGGGTAGTTTCCACTAAAGCACTTTGCCTCTTTTGCTAAAATTCTTTAATTCCATGGCTTTTTGGCTCTGCAGTCAGTGTGTGCTGACTGTGTGCTAAACCAGGTTGAGTTTGGCCAGCTTTGCTGGGAAACAGTGGCTTGCAAGAGAGGCCAGCCTGCACCTAGTTCTGCTCCCTGCACAAGCACCTAGCTACCTAAACGGTGAGATGTTTTATGTGCCTGTTCTGGAGTGGGGATATCACCAGAGGTGTATGTTGTGGAAGAAAACAGTAAGGGAGATACTGTGTTTGATGAAATTGAGATGGTTCAGTTTTGGAATTACTTTTCTTTCCATGATGCATCTTATTTTCTGTCACACAGGTAACACAGTGTTTATTAAGGTTCTGATTGGAGCAAAATTTTTCAGTATTCTCAAAATGTTCTTATTTATCTGAAGCATATTTTCAGAAATGTTATTATGCAGTAAATGTCAAAATGTCCTTATTTCCTATGGGAAACAAAAAATTGCCTCTTGACAAGCTCTAGTCTTAGCATGGAGTTGCTCAGTTAATGGCAAAGACCCAAAGCTGCATACTGGAAACCTTCAGCCTGCTTCATTGCACACCAGAAAATTCTATATAATTACATAGTGCTACTGTATGGAGTGACCCTTAGTCATATTGTCTAAGCTGCTTATTGCAACAGAAATAAGATGTATATAGTAATCTTCTTATACTTACTGAGAAACCTAAACAAGGCCAATACTGTGGTGGGGTCACTTATCTCTGGCTGTAATAAGTTTACTATATAAGGAGATACTAATATTGGAAAAAGCAGGATGGAGATTTCATGTTTAAGTCAGTGTAATTATTTCTGTCTTAAATAGGTGAACACAGGAGGTTTCCTTAGTGGTTCATGAGTGAGTATCCACCCCCCAGAAAAGAATAGGAGTAGGCCATCCCCCAGGGATTTATAAGTCTGAGGGCCCTGTATGGACAGGTTGATACTGTCCCCTCTGTTTTCTCTAAGCAAGTCTTGCAGAACCAATCATTTGCTGTAGCATTAAAAGATCATGCTGTCTGACAGAAAGGTGTGTGTGGAGTATGTCTCAGTGTCACTGAAGTAATGGCAAGTGCTGATTTTCAGTAAAACTAAACATGAAGTTATGAGATCATAGATTGACATTGCAACCAGAACACTGTTCCTTTCAAAAAGTGGCCAAAAAGGCCATCAGAGGCCTCAGCAAGTATGCCCTTGTTCCCAACATGAGCTCCTTCCAGAGACTCCCTCTTGCACATCTCCCCAAGCTCCTCTGGCACCAAGCCCATAGGCTGAGCAGGGACCCAGGCAGAGCAGGGGGAAGGTGGGAGGCACATCCACATCATGCCTCTCAAGGAGCACGGTGACACAAATTCTGAATCCAGATGTTTTTTAGACAAGTGGTAACTTTATTTCAGTGTCTGTTTTTTTACCAAGTGTTGAAAAAATAGGAAGATCCAAGGAAGAGTTAATGGTTTAAAAGGAAGATTGACACCTTGTGTTTGAAACTTCAGCAGCGAAGCAGTTTTCTGTAAGGAGAAAAAGTTTTTTAGCAAAAAAACCCCTCTGTTTTTCTCCCAGGGAAAATATATCCTAGTTACACTAGTAATTCTCAAAGTGGGATCTACAGAGGGTCTGTGGAATATTCTTGGAGTTGTTCCTTGGAGGGCAGAAGCAGTCAGTGAGGGAAATTTTCTCTTACAGTTCTTTGCATGGAAAAATGGGAGTCATCAGTTCGCATAAGAGGGGTCACTTTCAGGGCTCAGCTTATGTGGCGGGTCCCCTCCCACAAGGCTTTTTTGAGATGCAGCAGTGCCAGTGAAGTGTGCGCAAGAAGGGGCTGGGGTAAATCTGGGGCAGGAGTGACCTATTGGCCTCTCTCCTCCATCTGGCACCAGCAGAGGTTTGCATTGGCACCAGTGATAATGCAGTGCAAAATGTTTTTTTAAAAATAAATTTGGAAGCAGGCACTGGCCCAATTCACTAGTGCTGGATGTTATGGTCATGGAAACAGTCACGAGAACAGAAAGCAGGGGCATGGGGAAGGCACAGACATCTCATTAATGAAGAAATCATTTTCCAGAAGCACAAACCTGAGATTGAGCAATACATTTTTGGGTTAAAACCAAAGTTATTAATCTTAGTTGTACTGAATGTTTGCAGCTTCTATTCAAAAATGTTTTGGAGGAAAAGTCCCTGAAACAATGCTTAAAAGATGAAGGAGAGCCTCTGGTGTGCTTTTGTCCTTGCTTGCTTGCACATTATGTATGAGAGAGATTTCTCCCGGGTTTTGGTTGATATCATGCCTATTGCTGGCAGCACAGAATAGCGGATAAGGTCTCCTGAAGTAATCACCTGGGACATTAAGCTTATTAGGCATGTGTCTGGAGACAGGGGCTGTGCAAGGGAGGCAAGGGAAACCTGAGCCCAGAGGTGTCTGGGTACTCAACTGTCAACTGAGCTGGCAGAGGACCTTCACTTGCTGCAACTGCCTAATCCAAAACTGTTGCTCATTAGACTTTAAAAACACAGCATCACCAAGGCAAAGAAAGCACCCAGACCTAAGGATTCAGCAAGGCTGTGCACCAGGCAGAGCAGTATTTCTGAGCTCTCCTGGTCTGGCTTGGTTTTTGGAAGTTTAAGGTTTGATAAAGCTCACACACTTACACGCAAAGCCTAGTCACAGCATCTACCTTGTAATTCCTGTATTTCTTAAAGATGAATATTCATCAAAAGGCTGATTCTCTCACCACAAAGTTTCGGTGACCCCCTGTCTTCTCACAGCACTCCCTTTCTCTCCTTCCATGGGATCTTGAAAAGCAAGAGCTAACTGCAAACAAAAGACGGACATTTAGATGCCTCATCTGGTTTTGATTGTTCTAAGAGATGATGATGAATTAGACCATCGGGATGATCCATTGTGCAACCCATTTCTGTTGGCACAGGCCAAACCTGAATCCCCCATTCTGTGCTTACAGTTTGGCTCTCCCTGTGGCGGGTGAGTCACTGCTCACTGTTCATTCATGAAAGTCAAAAATGGCACTTGGGAAATGTGCCAAATCTTTTAGGAATATTAGCTCCTCGATTGCTGACCTGTTTTACAGCAGATATGGGGACAGGAGGGACATAGGACACACACTGCAGTGAGCTGCAGACAGTCAAAGAGCTGTGATGGATGAGACGGTGCTGCATCTGCTCTGTCACTGGTGTGTGCATCCTGCATGCTCTACAGCGGAGCCTACGCCTGAGGGGCTGGTTTCTTTCCAAAGACATAGTGATGAAATATCTATTGTGCTCAGAAATCTCTTTAAAAAAGAAAACATATCTATCCAGCCCTTTGTCCTTTGGCAGATGACTTGAGCTATTCTTTACCTGGTTGACCCAGGACATTTATTTTGTGATCAGGGTGTCAATTCTCATTTACCTAAAAGCTCCAATACTCTTAATGCTTGCAGATACTGCTGCTGTCATGGCAACAAGGTTATTTATGCATAATAGATACCTACTTTTTGGGTTTTTTTCAATGTTGCTAAGAGGAGATAGGGTCAGAGGGGATATAAAATGGAGCGGGAGACTCCCTGCCCCCCCCCATCTTAATAAGCCCTCCAGACCTCCTTCCTTTTCTAAGGTACCTGTCTGACTTAGTTCAAGTCCCTTTAACTATCCTACATACAGCCCTTCATCTGTCAGGAGCAAGTGACAGCAGAAGGGCATGTGGAGATATAACCAGAAGACACAACATCCCTTTGGCTGAGACATGCTGGTCTCCACACAGAGAAGCCGCTGTCATGGATCACAGGGCCATTTGTCAAGCTGTCTTCATTCACCCAGCCCTTTACTTAACTCAATGTATGCTTTATCAATACCACTGTTCAATTATTTAATATCCAGGCCACCAAAGAAACAGGCTGATGAACAATTCTAGGGCTAAAATTTCAGTTAAGTTCTCCTTTATTTTTTTTCTGAATTTTATCTGTCCATTTTCCACGGAAACCAGCAAGGACCAGAGGTCAGAGGGAGAAAAAGAGGGAGTCATTTCATTTAAGTCAGATGAAGCTCTCTTAGTGACCAGACCAGTATGGAAAGGGCCCCTTGCTTGAGGAGAGTCATAGCTTGTGTCCTGGCAAACCTCCCTCTGAAGAGCTTTGTTGTTTTACTTTGTAGAGGAACTTCTTCTCAGGACCTAAATCAATTCTGTTTACATATAATATTGAGTCCAAAGAGTGGAAAAACACTCCACAGAAAGAGGAGAGTAACTCAGACCAGGACAGTGGCTGCCCAGAATTCATTGTCAGATAATGATCCAATCTCCCAACAAACACAAAGCTTCTCGTCACAGCTCACGCACGCTGCCTCACTTGGCCTCGCAGATGCTTGCAGCTGCCTGCCTCCAGTAAAGCCTTTGCTTTGCCAGGGTTCAAACATCCTGGATGTTGTAACACTAAGAGTGATGCTGGGCAGTTATTACGGCAGTTGCACCATCACCCAGCCACGAGTCTCCCTGAGCCCAGCACACACATGTTTGCTGGGACCTCTGATGCTGGACATGTCTCTGGGGCACCCTTGAGACCCTCCCAGGTGCTGGGTGCCTTTGCCAGTGAGGGTCTGGGTGCTGTTTGCAGCCTATCCACAGCGCATGGATGGTCCTTGGCACATGGCTGAACAACACAACCCTTGGCTACTGGCACTCCCAGGGGCTGCACAGCCCCTGTCCCTGCCTGGGGCTGGGAGTCACACAACTGCACAACCTTAATTCATTGTCGACTGGCTCAGCATCTGTTGTGTCAAGGTATTAGAGCCGGGAAGCATAGGGAATCAACCTGTCCATGGCATCCTGGCAAGACAGGGCAAAAGCAGGGGACAGGGGGAGAGCAGCACTGAAATCCAGTGAATCCTCCTTCTCCATCAGCCTCAAAGGCTGCTCCCTCAGCCCTTCCGAGCAGAAGTTGAAGTGGCTGCCTACTCCTGCAGTTGCTGAGCAGGCGGGAGCGAGGAGCACTGTCCCAGGGAAAAGGAGGGCACGTGAAGGAATAACAATACTTTCCTCTTATGTAACTCTTGCCTAAAATACTTCAAAGTGGGCTTGTAGATAAATAATTTAAGATAATACAGGATTAGCTGTCATTTTCTATGTCAGAAAGTAAAATTCTCCATTGCTTCTGTGCTGGTTAGGTGTTGAAATCACCCCATTTGTGGGCTGAAATGAGGCCACAGGGCTTCGGAAGCAGACCAAGAGAGCACAAAATGTGCTCACATACATTGCAGCTACGCAATATTTAGGGCAAAAATTATTTACGGAGAAAAATTTGCAAGTAATTCTGAATAATGAATAATTGAGAAACTTCTAATTTGCCCACAGGCAGTTTGCAAGGGTGGGGAGAGGGGTGAAAGGAAGCAGCATTTGTCAGATAAATTATTTGTGAATTAATCACTCTGATGCTCTCTGAAGTCGATGGGGTACTTGCATAAATAAGACTATTCATGGAGAAGACCAAGTCTTTAATAGTACTCTGAGAATGGTAAATTCGTTAGCTGAAAGCACTGATTATGAATCAAACAGATAGGGAGGGGAGAAAATCAAGTCATAATTAGTCACTTAAATTGTATCAAGTAGCAAGCAACTGATTTTAAACAAGTCCAAACAAAGGGGAAATGATTTGTTCTGATTAAGTCAGTCTCTCTTGCCCTTTTAATGATTTATGAAGTAATGTCAATAAATTATGGCTCTTGGGACTCAACCTATAAAAACTGCATAGAAACACAATATAATACAACAAGAGACAAGTAGGTTAGACACAGTGGAACAGAAATGAAATGCATATTTATTAAGGAGGTATATAATGAGTCTCATGTCACCCAAATATTGACCAGCTGTCTCTAGCTTAAACTCTCCTTCACTCCTGTTGTTATAGATTCACTCTCTGGCTGCTCTTCTAATAAAGTCAGACCTAGTTTGATCACTGATAAGCTTAATTACACTGCTGAAGGACTTCGTGTAAAACTAAGTGTTCTGGATTAATTGTGGTCTTGGAGAATTCTATTACATACACATAAAGACGCATTTGGAGTTTCCACTCTGTCCCAGTGCACTGTGGGGTCTGGATTTCCTAGGGCACAGTTTTCACCTGCTGTCTAAATGACACTTGCGAGGACAGGGCAGGTGTGTGGTTTAGGGGTCCCTTTCTCCAAGGCAATGTGTTGAAATGACAGCACAGGAGAAGCAAACAGTATCTGCTGCAAAAAGGTAAATTCAGTCATCCTGGTTCTGGTGCCAGGGTGGCGGTGGTATTATTGTTACTATCATTATTATCATTATTGCTATTAAGAAAGCACTAGTAATGAACCCAGTGCTCCCTCTAACAGACACTTTCATTCAAATTGTATCATGGTGGGCTCCTAGCTGGGACAAAAATAAGACACAGTGGTAGGCTATGGGAAGGGCATACTATATTTAAACTAGAAAGTACTGAACCTCTCCTGGGTTTGATCCAGAGCTAGCAGGGCTAATAATGCCTCACAGTAAGACCAACTTTCATCCAGGATTTCCCAGCATTTTGCATTAAGGAAGAAATATTCTCACATGTGTCTGGGTACTGGGAGAGGCTAAGCTCAATTCAGCAAAGCACATGAACAGATGCTTCAGCTTGGGTCCACACAAGTCCCACTGAAATCTGTGACTTAAACATACACTTGAGCTATTTGTCAGAGACTGATGGGACTGTTCCACACATAGCATGTGCACCAGAGTTTCTTTCAGCTGGCAACCTCACCACTGGAAGCTATAGATTAAAACGGGAAGGTTTACGAGCAGTCAGCAGCATCATGGTACTAGCAAACTGCAGCCCTTCTGCAGAGACCTGACTGACAGGTCAGTTGGGCTTATGATTATGTTTGTTAGGAACCATGCTGAGATTTTACAGCTCATTTTTCCTCCACCCATCAGACACCACTGGAAAGGACCAACCAGCTGGAATCAGCACCTGCATCCAGATGCAGAAGGCTCTGCTTCACCAAACTTCTCCAGTCACCCAGACCTGCCCTACTCCCTGCCCTGCTCTATTTTTAGTACCAGTAAATCTCCTCTAGACATCCCCTTTGTCACAGTCTGTTCCCCATCCCCTAACTCTGTAGGCTCTTCTCTGTTCCAAATGTAATTGCTCTTCAACCTTTTTTTTTCCCTTTTTTTCCCGCTGTCTGGAACCATAGCTCATCATCCTACACTTCTCATTATCTTAATTAAACCAGGGCAAATCAAGAGCCTGTTTTATAACCTGCTATTACCCTGTACAATTTTTTAGCTCAAAAGATGTGAAGTAGTGCTGAGATATCTCCTTGAAAGAAATGTGCACCTCAGTTTTAGTACTGTGGTTGTCTGAGAAGGGCTGAGTAACAAACTGAGCTGGGTGCTTTGGTGTGCCCCATTGCACCAGGTAAAACCAATCTCTTCCATAGCAGCCCAGTTCCTTCCCACTGTCTCCGGTGCTTCTGTATGTCTTATATGGGTAATTTTATTGCAAACCACTAGATCTACCCCCTATTCTCTCTTCTCTTCTCTTCTCTTCTCTTCTCTTCTCTTCTCTTCTCTTCTCTTCTCTTCTCTTCTCTTCTCTTCTCTTCTTTCTTCTCCTTTCTTCTTTCTCCTCTTTCTATTCTTCTATTCGATTCGATTCGATTCGATTCGATTCGATTCGATTCGATTCTATTCTATTCTATTCTATTCTATTCTATTCTATTCTATTCTATTCTATTCTATTCTATTCTTTCTGTTCTATTCTAAACTCACCGCTCACTGCTGGCTAATGGTTGTTTTGTTGGTTTTAGCTGCATTTCTACATCCCAAGCTGCTATCTGCCAAGGCAACTGCAGCACCCAGGAGTTAGGTGAGAAAGCTGAGAGCTGTCCGTAGCATGTGGTAGTAGATGGAGCAAGCTGATGGAACAGTTCATGGGGGCTTTTACTCCAGCCTTTGCAAGAGCAGTGTCTGTGGGCATAGCTCATGCCCCGCTCCAAGCCATGAGCACAGGGAGGCACAAGCTGCTGAACCACAACACAGGGAGATTTCTCAGTCCCACTGCAGGTCCCAGGCAATGTCCCTTGAATTGATTAATCCACCTCCCAGCTCCCCTCTGAGCAAGATACTATGTTATGTGATGTGGCATCTGAGGGTCATTACAGGGATTAGGACTGGCATATTCCTTGTCCACACAGTCTCATGTTTTCAGTACAAATTTGCTGCTGACCTAAAAATCTTATTAAAGGTGGTTTAGCTTTTCTGTATGGGAGCTAGATGTTTTCTCACACTAGTCCTTTCCAGGATCTCAGTTCCAGGAGGATCAGAAGAAAATGAGAAAAAGAAAGGGGGGGGGGGGGAATAGAAAAAAAGAAAAAAAGACAGTTATTTGAATGAACATTTTTCTAATGCTGTTTAGGTGCCACGGCCCTCCTGTTCTTTTATAGCAGTAGGAGTAACAGCATCTGCATCCCTTTACTCATGTGTCTCATCTTGTCATAGCACAGGTCCTTGGGTAAAGCTTCCAATTTCAGAATGGGGAAAATAAAATGAAGAGGGTGTAGAGGTGCATGTGGCCAGGAGAGGGTGCTGGGAGCCAGGTACCATCCCCACCAGCCCCACCGATGGGCACCCATACCGACACCCAACCGGGTGTAAATATGGGCCAGTCATTACTGCTCAGCTAAGGTTGCGTGAATGTTGATAGCAGTGCTATTCAGTTATTTCAGAACTATCTGCTGTTTAATTAAGCAGTGTTTGTGGGATATCTGGGAGAGGCTCTGTTGTAAACTTATGATGTGCAGCTCAGAGTGCATTGGTGGGGAAGCTGCTGTTTACTTGTAGAGCAGTAACTGATCTTGCAACGTGCTCTGCCTGTGCACGTCTTGAGGTGAGCTATGGAAGAAGGGGGGTAGTACTGTTAGCACAACATTTTTTCAGAAAAATCATGGGATATACACAGCCCTAGAGAGCTTCTATGGGCCACCTCAGGAAGGCAGCTTGTGTCTCCTCCCATCACAACCCCTGGATCAATTCTCAGCTTAATGAACAGTGACATTTTGTGGTATTGGGATGACCAAGGAGGAACTACCTGGACATTGAGATAACAGAGACTCCAGGACAGATTACACAGAGAGTCCTCATGTTGGTAGTTTTTGTGTTAGAGTTTCAGGTCTTATTTGGAGCTACCTGGTTGATCTATCAGCCCAGCTGTGGCTCTGGGCAATGCAGGGTCTGCAAACTGAAATTGGGGTCTACCTGGGAGATGCATTGGGAATTGTACCCAAGGGCTTGGAGAAACATTAACATGGTATTAGACATGAGTCATCAAACACCTTTCCCTAGTGACCTTCAAAAGTGGAGCACCATCTGGCCTCACCTTCAGCACCTCAAATATATAAACATCCTGCAAATGCGTGTTTGGGTGCACTGGGGAGGCTACCTTGTGTAACAGGCTTAAACTTCCCCTAGTGTGGGGACTATGCTGACCTTGGGCCTGCTGCTTTGGTGAGAGCAACTGCAAGAGCAGGAGCATCAACACAGGCTGGGAGAGATCTGGGGCTCAGTGGCAGTGAGGAAAGTGGTTACAGATGGGCTGTGGTTAAAACTCCTGTACCTATGTCACAGGAAAGCTAATGGGAAGCAGGAGGGGAACAAGTACCGGAAAAGGAGGTTTTCTTGCAATGACATTACACTTTTAAAATTTAACATAGAGATGTTAGTTTGAGAAGCAAACAACTGACTTCTCTGATTTTACAGGGAAACAAGATATTCAGATGTATTAAACATTATTTCTTTTCAAAACACTGCCAGAAATTTTTCTGGTTTTATTCTGAAGTGAAAATATATTTTTAAAACATGCCTTTCTCCCTGCTTTCTGGCCACTGCAAGACATTCAGCAATATTAGCAAAGCTGATGGCTGCTAAATGGCCTTCTTTCCAACAGTAATGAGCTGCATTTAATAATGAATTAAACATCATTAACTGGAGAAGTTCTTGGTGAATGCTTTTTTAATATCATTGTGCTGCAATTATCACTAGGGTGAATAGCTCAGCTCTGTCCAGCTGCACCATTTGTCAGTATCTGGAGAAGCAGTAAAATCACTCTGGTCCAGGAGGGCTTATAACATTAAGTGACACTGAGTAAAGTTTAACAAGTGTTTCTGTTCATCATGCAGACCAGAATAATTCAAACGCTCAGTCCTGCTCCACCTTGTTTCTCTATCTGGATGACCCAGCTAGGCTGTCTGTGTTTCTGCAATCAGTGAAAGCCCCTCTCAGTATGATCTAATTCATAGGCACATGAGGTTTCTTTATTAAAAATTGATACACACAATTAAACAATGATAAAAGATGATAACAACAGTAATGAAGCTCTTTATTATACAGTGCAGTCTTTATTATACAGTGCCATTCTGCAGTAGTGAGACCTTCCAGACTTACTACTTGTGTCTAGTTACAGGGTCATATTCATCAAAATATGTTTGGTACTTTTAAAAAATTTCTTTCCCTTAAAATAATGGACTCAAGAAAAGAAAATCAAAATAACTGCCAGTATTTCTTTGGCATTTCCTTACTGCCATATCTGAGAGAGATATTTTTTAGTAAATCATGTAGTTGCCAGAATATTCTTTTTCAGAGGGAGAGGGGCCATTGCACAGCTTGCAGCCATGGGGAACAGTTCAGTCTGCAGCAATGAGAAGTGTGATTCAGGGATGGCTAAACATTTCCTTTGGGCTGTTGTGAAAGGAAGTGGGTTTTGTGATATTTTCTAAATTAAACCATTCCCCTCTTTTTTGAAATAGTGCTAAGATAACTTCTATGGTTAAAAAAAAAAAAAAAAAGTAAACCAGCATCTTAATTTTGGTAACTCAGAACAAACCAAACTTTTTTTCTTTTGAGCAGAAAAAAATATTTGTGGTTCTTCATTTTCAGTCTTTCAGTTCAGTGTCTCAACTGAACGATCCATTATTTGGCTCACTGCATCCCCACCTCCCCGCCAGAGCAAGGGCTTCTCTGCTCTTCCTAAGGCTTGTTGGGGTTGGACAATGCAGGCAGCAGACAAAAGACACAGCCCTTGCTCTGACCTAAAAAACCAGAAATAATGGCGTTGTTTTTTCACGATTATGGAACAGTGGAAAAGCAGGGGCTAGAGTGCAGCAGCACTCCTGGACTGTGGATGAGCCTGTGATTTACATCTCCTCCTTGCAGTAAACCACCCCAATTTACCCAGCTGCTCAGGAAGAAAGAAGCACAGCTACAATGGGCAGGCTTGCCCCAGACAGTGGCTTGTGCTGCTAGTAACTGCAAGTTGGTGCATCTGTTGCAGCTGAGGGAAGGCTATAGCCATGGTGTCAGGACTGGCCACTGACGCTGACACTGGCAGATCCCACAGCTCTGTTTCCCTGATTCCCAAGCTGACAAGTCTTCCTAAAGCTTGTGCTGGGCACAACAGGAGCAGAACGAGCAGCTCACTGCACTTCAGCAGCAGCACCCATCTCAGCTTCCCCAACTGTCTTTTTCCTTTGGGAGGGTGAAATACAAGGAGGAAACTAATGTGGGGATCTCTCAAAAGGGTCTTTTGTCTCATAAGCTCTGCAGTGACATTGCTGTAGGACAAGTATAATGACAGAATGATGGCACCTATTTTAACCAAAAACAGCTTCTTAATTTTTTACCTTTTGTGTATCGTTTAGCAGGGATCACACTGCAATAAGCAGCTTCAATCATGAAGTAGCTATAACAACAATATTGCACAGTAAACAGATGTAGGTACCAAAATGTTTATGGATGTAAATGAAGGCACATGATTTAATGGAGTTTTAGACATCCCAAACAACTGCAGTTCCAGACTGGATGCAGCCATGAGCAAACTATGTATGTACTATTCTATGATTCTATGTAAAACATCACAAGAGGGTCAAATAACTGCTTGAATCCCTTGCCAGACTTTGGATGGTCTGTAGGAGGGCAGGTGACATTGCCAATCCCATTTGAGGGACCTGCTGGAAACTGGATGTTGTGGTGGACCAGACGGTCTTCGTTCCTAGGCTGTGCCAAGTGCTCAGTTTAGTGCAAATATTTGCAAGACTGATTGAACTGTTGCTCCAGTGTTCCCAGTTGTAATGCAGTTAAAACCCAGGAGGAATGTCTCCATCTTTCCTGTGTGTGCCCATCAGCACATTCAGCAGCAGCACAGTCTCCACAGAGTGGGGCACCAGCCTGGGCAGAGGGTCACTGGCACATTACTCTCCACCTTGGCTCCACCAGCCTGAAGAAGCTTCTGCCAAGGCTGCAATTGTTGAGTCTCTTGGGGCTCTGTGAAAACACCCATTTACTCCCCGCTGGTATCGGGCACAGGCTGATCAGTTCCTTCTTCTTCCTGTTTGATGATCAAAATATTTACGGCTCAGCGAGTGGGGCTGGCAGCAGCCCCAAAACTTTGCTCTTGATACTAAATGTCACATTTAATATTGATGATGTGGGCTACTCAAGTCACACTTGGATGAGTTATTAACCATTGGGAATGACATCTATAATAGGAAACTCCTAAAGTGTAAGCTGTCTTATAACTGCATATAGCTTCTTTTTCATAAGATATAGAAATCCAAGCAATTCGCTACAAATATATGAATGCTGTTCATTGTTATATGGCCAGGAGAACCCGTCTGCATTCCAGGCTGGTTTATTAGTCACCTTAGCAGTGCATAAAACTATGCCCTGCGGGGGAACAGAGCAGTTATTTTATCACACTCAGCAAACAGAGCCACACTGCACCATGTCACCGGAGCTGGGCCCCTTGCTGCTGCCAGACCCCACCAGCTCTGCTCCCTCCTACATGGTTCCCACTTCTCTGTTTGGCAAAAGAGAAGATGCCAGAGGCTGATGCTGCTGTGCTGCAACAGCGTGAGGGCTCTTGGATTTTCTTTTGATTGTGAACTGGAATTAAAATAAGTAACTTCACAGGGATTCAGGCCAGGACTAATACACTATGAATGAGTTTGGCTCTGCGTTTTCACAACACTAAGAAATAGTAGGGTAAGTAGTACAGTGAATTTGTCATTAGTGTTCTGCTGGGACTTGCCATGAAAGCTACTCTCTACATTACCAATATTATGGGAGACAAGAAGTGAATATAAAGTTACAGAGTGTCAGCATTTACAGCTTGTCATAAAAGGGTTTCTTATCATCAGGAGAGAAACTCTTTTCTCATGTATATTGGTGCAAATGCTGAGTATTCATAGAAATTCGGAATTTGGTCAAAGTATGCTATCAACTTCATTGACTACTGTGTTGATCGTCACTGAATTTTAGATGAATATTCCATATCCCACTGTATGATTCGCTTGTTCCTGAGGTGAGCAATTACTCTGGGCTGCAGTGCAGTAAAAATGGTTGCTCATAGATGCAATCTAGGTACCGGTTTTCTAATGTTCTCAAAACCAGATAGGGAGGCTCTGCAGGGAGCTGTGTTGCTCAGACTGGGGAGAAGCATTGAATATTAGGAATGGCAACTTCAGTAGAAAAGGAACTGAAATGTGGTCAGACCCAAACTGCTGTATTTGATGGATGTTTGCATTGCCCTCAGCCAGGTAACAAGTTTCCAAGGAAAATACTGCTACTGTGCGTTATATCTTGGTTGGAAAAAAATCCTAAAGAAAGTACAATATTGTATTATTCTTCCTGCTTGGCTTCCAAAATAGCAGTATGGATTTCAAGATGAAGGGTGAAGATGCAGGTAGCCATAGGGGAAGCTGCAGCTTCTTATCCACAGTGCAAGAAGTAGATATTCCTCTCCCTGTGCTTCTAAGTTGTCAGAACTCACTGTGCTCCACATTGCTCCTCTGGTAAACAGAAACTCAAACCCACATCAGAGCTGGTCCAAACTCACACCACCCCTTACCCCCCCCTGCAACCCTGTTAGGTCCTCCTGCTCCGGGTGCAGGCAGCTCCTCTGGGCAGCTTTCCACCATTGATGCAGCTGGGGTTAACACCTACCTCAGGTAAAAGAGATGGTAAATATCTTCACTTTTTACCTCAGGCTTGTCTCTTAGCACATCACAGGCTTGCTGTGTGCCAAAGTCTGCCCTGACTCATACCTTCACCCAAGCCAAGAAAAGCCAACCTTTTGGAGCAGAAGCTATTAACCTTCTTTTACAGATGGGGAAACTGTGCAAAAAGAGAATAAATTATTTACCCAAGGTCAAAGAACAAATCAAAAATGTCATAATTAGGGAAAGGACCCAGACTGCCTAATTCCCCTTCCTGTACTTTAACAGCAAGTGTTATTTTTCCACGTTGCTGTGACCTACTCTTACCTTGGGCACTCCAGCATGCACACTCCCCTCCCCAGTCTCTTTCTTATTTGGTACCTATCCTACTTCTTCAGTTCTGACTCAGCAGTATCACAGTACACACCAAACTAGTCAGTCTCAATGCAGCCTTGTGCCTGGCAAAGTAAGATTTGCATTTGACTCCTTAGCAATCTAAATACAAATTACACATTTATGTTGAGGTACTGATTTATATGAAGCTATAGTCTGGTTTGCTTTGGTAAGAGCTACCTGAGAGACTTCATTTTTAACCTTGCATAATAACAGGGTTTTAAAAGCTCGTTCTGTAAAGTAGTAGAACTGATTGTTTCATCAACCTGAATTGTGGCTGAGGTAAATTCAGTCTATGGATTCACTAACATCTTTCAGTTCCATAGACTTCCAGTCTCTCTGTCAATGTGGAGATAACTCTGATTATCTTGACAGCCTTGCAAAGGGCCCCCTTTCCTGTAATCAAGTTTGAAAGTGTCAAAAAGAGATACTGCATCAACATGATCATCAGAGGTATCTTAGTTAATTTTAACATCCTTAGTTAACTGAATAAGGCTCCTTGTCACAGGACAAAATGTCTGGTATATTGCCAGAGTTTGTGAGTACATATATCACATTCCCTTGGAACATTATCAATCAAGAAGGAAAATACATTAACAAACCACTAAAAGTTCCTTCACTTTTTTTACAGAAGCAAATCAGAAATTAATGGAATATGCAAGAAAGGGAGCATTCAAATTACAACTTGGATACCTGGAAGGTCTTATGAGAACCATAAAGGTCCATCCAACATCAGATAAAGGAACAACCAAGAAGCTTAGCACTTAATTTCCTGCAGAGGAAAACAAATGTGGATAAAACTATCAGAAGGAGAAACTGTAAGGGGCAATCAGCATAAACCAAGTATGCTGTGAGATCTTCTGGAAAGTCCCTGTCCAGGTTCAGCCTGAGGGTGAGGGGCTGTATTTCCAGCATCACAGTTAATATCTTTTTCTCAACAGTTCAGAAGCTTCTAGTGAGAAGCTTTAAAATGCCCAAAATAGTATTTAAAGTGTATTTTGTCCTTATCTTTTCATCTTGCATTCACTGAGAGGAGCTTCTTGACCTGCAGACCTCTCACACTCCAAGGCACAGCGAAGTGAAGGGAATTTCCTGTAGCAAACGCAACAGAGAATACAAGGCAGCTGAACCTCCCAAGAGGGTGCCAAAGTGCCTGGCTGCCATTCCTTGGGTTTCTGAGAGCCTTCTCAAGACATGTTGGGAATGACAATGACATCCTGAGAGCTGCCAAAAAATCAGAAGGAACAGCTGGTAAAAATGCTCAAACCTCCCAGTGCCCTTAATATACCGTAAACAAATCTGCTTCATTTAAACCACACACAAGGTGGTTAGGAGACTTACTCCTAGATTTATGGGCTTTAATCACCGTTATTGCCATTCCCAAGCATAAGAAATGTAAAGCACTTTAGGAACAAAAGCTGCTGTGAAAGAAATACTTTAAGTCTCCTCAGGTTGTTGCTAATGTTTCAAAAAGCTGGAGTGGAGGAATGAAATATTCACACCTTTTGGCCAGGGTTTTTATTAAGGTTTCAGGTGCCTACCTTCTGCCATCCACTCCATTTAAGTAATGATGACCAAAGCCCAGCTCATTTTTCAAAGATTAACAGCTTGCTGGGAATATTTAATTGTCTGGAAACAGAACTGAAGGATCCTGCAGCAAGTCCCTCACTCACAGGGAAGCCCCTGAGGCCAGGATTGATGCTGTCATTTATAGGATTAAAAGCCCAGTGTGTCCCAGTGCAGAGGTGGCTGAATTCCAGTGGGGAGAAAGCAGTTCAAAGCCAAGGACACATGACCTTGACAGCAGGATGGAGACTGTTTGGCTTAAAGCTGCTGTGAAATCATCATGAGTTATTATTATGGAATCCTGACATCTCACAACGAAGCAGCACTAAGTTATTTTGTATTGCTGGTTTTTCTAAGTACATAAGCAGCTACTGCAGGAGCACCAGGCACATGGGTGTCTCCGAGAAGGCCCAGCCCTTTGGCTTTGCTTGGCCATTTGCAGCTCAGTGTGCAAGTGTGTGCATGTGTATAGATGTGTTAGGGGAGCACTTCACTGTAGTATTTCCTACTGTACATGTGAGAGACCCTTACATCCACTCTCCTCCACAGTATCTTCATGCAAATTTGATCTTGTGTTCAGGGCATTAAGATTAGCAGCTAGAACCTCTTGTATCTGCATCCTTGTCCCTCTCACCCTGACATTTACATTCTCCCATGATTTAAGTGGTCACTTAAAACAACCCAGTTACACAGACTTTTTCTGAAAAGCCACCCTGTTCCTCACAGCCTCCCATACCCCAGGACTAAAGCTCAGCAGCAGCATCAGATCTTTTCCCTCACTGCAAGGCTTGCTCCAGCCAGGCAGAGCAGGAATCAGAGCCTAGACTGGGTCTCCTAATCTCAAATATGTGCTCCAGCCCTCAGGGTACAGCAATGCCTTCTCTCTCTCCTTTTTTTCCTATAGGAAAGGACTGCCCTGGTGTATGTATCCATCTCCTGAAAGTTTCCATCTGCCTTTTACGGTGATGTTTAACTCTGCCCCAGCCCAGGATTTCTTTTGCTTTTTTAGGCGGATCCCAGTCAGGTCTGTGATCCCATTTCTTAGGCATTTAACTCTTTGCCTATATAATGCAGGAGATGTGCAGCCCGGCACAGAGGTTTCTGTGAGTGCAGCCAGGTGGGACACTGCTGAGCTCAGGGTCCCTGGAGGGGTTAGGTCAGATTTGGGAGCTGTTGACTTCAACAAGAGATAGGTGCCAAGGCAGGCATTAGAGCCTGACTACCTTTGCAGAGCTGGCTCTCCACTGCTTTGCTGCACCTCTTTAATTCAAGTGGTGACTCACAACCTGGAACTATTAGGTAGATGGCATATGCAGTTAATGAGTGGTATTTTTCAGTGCTCATTTTACTTATTATATTATATTTTGATTTATAATTATATATACTGTGCATTCCCCTCCTGGGCTCCAGGCATCCTTGCCAAAATTAAAAAGTACAGTTAGCAAAACAAAAGCCAGTAGGTGCTCAGAGCTCTCAGTCAAAAATAACCATCCAGAGCAACTCTCTTTCCGCAAATTCTCCTTGTATTTTCTCTTCTCCCTGCAATTCCCCTCCAAATTCCTTTGCTTTGTAAACGTGGGAGTTTTTAATGGTGGGAGAAATGTCTGTCTAATCATTAAGTGGGATTTGTAAGTGCTGGTGAGAGGGGGTCCAGTGAAGCATCACCTCTCATTCTCTGGAAACCTTTCTTGTTTAAGGAAACTCAAGTTTGCTGTGAAGAGGATCAGGGGGCCTAGGGTGGGATTTCCAGAAAGATGAGGAGGAGTGAGTCGTATACAAGGTGTCTTACACTAGTGCATTTGTATAAACAACACAAGTTATACTAATTCCAGAATCTCTACTCTGTCCTTTTCCAGGGCAATGGCTGGGGTTGGTAGTACCATTACAGGTGAAGGCAGTTAACTCAGAAGGTGTCTTTATAGTCATCTGTAAAAGAGTAATCTCAAATGGCTTTGCTACAAGGGCTGTGCAGCCAACACCAACAAATCATCCCCTAAAAAGTCCTCTGTGAGATTTTTAGACAAGATGAGGTAATATTTGCAGATTTGCCTCTACAAAGTATGACTGACAGCTGGCAGGATGGCATCCAAAGAGACAGTTGGAGGGTTACTAAACTTGCCAAAAAAGAAAAAAAAAAAATTTTCATAATTATTTCAGGCTTCCCTTGGAGATCAAAGAGTAATGCTGATACAGGCCTGGTAGGGAATTGTCTAGATTTAGTGCAAGGCAAGAAGACGCTAACGCTGCGATTCCTGCTGGAAATGACTGATGGGGGAACACCTATGAAGACAGCAGCTGATTAACGGAAAAAAAAAGCCTTGTCTCTTCCTATTACTGCAGTAAAATGGAAACACAGGCTGGCCAGGACAGCAGGCTTTCATGGGAATGCTACGGCAGGGATGAGTGCAGAGCTCTAGCACAAACTCAGCAGGTCTGTCACCATGCGATGTCACACATCTGGGTATAAGGCTGATGAGTTTGATGGGGGAGGTGCTAATTTGGGTGAAAATTGAAAATTTCATTGAAATTCCTGCACCTCTCTAAAGTGTGCTTGTAAAAATGTAACTTTTTGTCAGCAAATACAATAAGAAAAGCTGATAGGCAGTGGTTGTCATCCCAGGAGCTGCATGTCTAGTTACATTCATGATTGTGTCTTGTCTCTTTGGGAAGGTACCAGCAGAAGAGGTCCAAGCAGGGAAAGGACCAGATCTCCTAAGGCACAGGTGGCAGAGTGAGGAGGTGAAGAAAATAGTTTCCTTTTCTGATATAATTTGTAATACTTTGAAATTTTTTCCTCTCAAAATTGTGCAACGATTTTTCCCTCTAAATCCTATATTTTGGGTCTGAGTATTCAAGATGCTTTATTTCAATAATTTCAGACAAGGATATTTCAAAACCAACCTTAATTTATTTAAAATTAATTAATCAAAGCAGGGAAAGAAGGCATTTTGAGCTCAAAAATAAAAGAGCTTTTCATTAAATGTTATTGAAAGGGAACATTCTGCATATGCAAATATATGCATATACTTTACACAGACCGTAGGAACCCAGCTCTTGTTCCCAGAATGTTTCTGTCTTGATAAATGATTGTATTCTTACAAATGTTGCTGTGATATATCTGACCTGGTCAAGTTCAGAGCAATCACACTGATTGATAAGGCAAAAGGAACTGAGTTTTGCATGGCAGGGAAGGACAGTAGGAATTTGAAACTTAAAAAATTATACTGGAGCGACTGGTTGAACTCAAAATACACCACTGTGTAACTCCGGGTGACAAATCAAAAAGGGTTTAGGGAATAATGTATTCTCAAGGTTAATCATACTTGATTGTATGCAAATTGCTATTTTCCTCTACCACGTGTCTCAGAGTACTGAGTCCCTAGGGACAAACTCCTGCCACTGGATGCACACATTGAGTCTTTATGGATCTAGGCTTGGGGAACATCTGACCAGGGTTAAGGGATGGAGCAGGCACCATGTGGCTGGGGCTGGGTGGTTTCCTAAGTAAAACACAGAGTGCACTGTGCTGTCCTTGTACTGCTGCGCAGATACTACTCTTAAAACCAAGACATTGGGGCAAGTGAGGGGAAAGATATGATTGCCTCTGCCTCTTTTCTGCTCATTCTCAGCATAAGTAGACCAGTATAATCCCAAGGACTGGCAGCACCTTGCCATGTTAAAGGAACTCAGAGAAAGCCACTGTCTTTTGCTGTTTTTTGTAGTCTGAGAATATTTATACTGAAGCTGGCTGCTTGAGGAGTAAGGTCAGTGCATGGGCAAGACAACATCCAGCAAAGCTGAGTGCAGTAGAACTTGTCCCTCTTATTCTAAAGTTTGTGCTTCAGTCACAGTTTCTCTTCTCCTCAGTATACTTCTGGTCACTGAGAGGTCAGACTTGCCATGGATCTAGGGTAGCAATCATGTCCTAGGGAGAGTTTTGCTTTCTCTGGGACAGATTTAGAATCTTGTTTAGAAAACAAAAAGTACAATTATAGCTGCAGTTTTGATGTGTTGATGAAGCTTCCAGATGGCTACTTGTGTTTCCTGAAGGCAAAGAGAAACTCAGCAGCTGGTAGTATCAAAATCCAATAGAGAACAGTATCGCCTGCTCTGGACCACCTGATTCCTGGAGATCTGCTTTTACTAGCTTACTTTAAAAAACAGATATTGCATTTGTTGTGATATAGTGGCTTAAGAATTTATCCATATAACAACTAAGACAAGAACATAAGAGGATATAATAGTTTCTCTGGCTTGTGTGGAATGATGTAATTTCTGCGTTGGTTAGTTCTCTGATAACTGGACTCTTCAGCAGGCAAGTGATTGTACTCCTGGTGCAGGTTGCTGGAACAGAGAGTGATCTCACTGATCCATGCAGGGAAATGATAAGCCATCTGGCTTGGATAGTTAAGGCAATCCAGGGAGATTTTGTTGCAATGTTGCACTGCCCTGGTAGGTCCCAAGCTCTTTGCATCCATTGCATGAAAGGCAGGTCCTCTGAGCACCAGCAGAACTTGACCCAAGCTCCTCACCTGTCTGGAATGTCTGTGCCACAGATACACACTGTTTGCTCAGCTGTTCTATGCTGTTTTAAAATGAGAAGGTAGTGGCCACCTACCAGGAATGAAACCACCAGGAGATGTACTAGCTGACAGTACCAGTTTCTCACAGCAGTAGACTCTAAGGTGTCCACAGCCCTGTCTCTCAAATCCATTCATAGAGACCTGATTGAGTGCCTGCATGTCAGAGAGCTTCTGGCTGCAGACATCAGTGGAGAGGGGTGTAAAGGACCCTGCACTTCACGGCATCTTCTGGACTTTGGCTAAAAATAACATTATTCTCTCCAAATGCTGTGTTCTTGGTCTCATGCCAGTCTTCCTGCATTCACACCAGTCCCCCCCTGAACACCAACCCTGCAGCCCAGCTCCCTCCACTCCAAATCCGACCTGCAGAGTGTTCTCAGGTACACACTGACCATTATGAGAGCCATAGGGATCTATGGAAATAGGCACTACTTAATATGGCTGAAGCTTCCATAATTACTGAGCTAGAAAGTTAATTAATTCCTTAATTATATTGAAACAATGATCAGAGTTTTTAAAAATTAACCTCTTCTACCTGATATCTCAGATCCAGCCCCAGTTGTGGCACAGCCCTACTGAAGCACAGTGACATGCTAGGGGATGACCTGAGCTCACAGGGCAGGATATCAGTGGTGGTGGGTGCCTTGGGGGCTGCAGGACAGTTTCCTCCTTCCCCGCTATGGGCACACACCACAGTAGTAACTGGGAATAACAGGGCCTGGGTTCCTTAGTCCTGATGGGACATCAGCACCACGGGGGGAAGTTTGCAGCATCCAGAGCCATGGACCCATCATTGAGAAAAGGTTCAGTTTAAATATTGATGAAGACCTGCCTGGCCCACATCTTGAAGCAGCACAGATTTCCACCCAGCATACATGAAGTTAGCTTAGGAAGCATGAGTTTCCTTTTCAACAATCAGTATCGACCTCTATCCCTGTTGCTGAGTCTAAAGGGCACTGACATTTCACACGTTTGCATCCAGCAGTAGCCAGGATGGTGCTGATGGGGCTTGCCTGAAGCAGGGATCTTTGGAAAATCAGGGATCTTTGGAAAATCCTCTGTTGTTGCTACCACACTTACTCTGGGTTTGGACAATACAGAAAATGAGTGGATATTGCTAGGCTGTGTTGTTGGACAGGTCTTCTGCTGGCCCATGTGATTTGGGACAAGCTGCCGCCCCTCACCCTGCACTGACCAGACCATTCACTGGGCATTTGCCCCCCTTGGCCCTGTGCTTGCCACAGGCCCTGCCTGGCCTATTGGTCCTGAGGAGGCAGCCTTCCTTCATCTATTTTACTGCTAGTGTCAACATGAATAAACCATTTTCTTTTTAAGCTACCTACAACTTTTGACAGCTACAGTGCTGTAAATAAAGCAGCTAATGCAAATGTTCATATTAATTCACATGACCCAGCTGCGCTTCACTATTAGTGTCCGGGTTGCCAACTGGGCAAGGCAAGAACACAAAATATTTAGCCTGTCTCAGTCTGTTGCACCAAAAAAGCAAGTATGTGAAGATATTAATCTCTAGAGCTAAACCTTGGAGATGCTCTCCATGAGGAAAAGGTATGAGAAAGGTCTGGAAAAGTCCCAGGAGCCTGTGTTTAGTGCTGGCCACGCATGGGGCGATATGAGCACCTCTTGCTATGCTGCAAATGTCCTGTGACATCCTCGTGTCAGGTTTGTCCTGTCCAAGACTGGGCATGCATTGCGCTGACAGACTGACATGGCAGAGATGTGCTGCTCACAGGGTTGTGAGCTGTGTTGTGGTTTTTAAAGCAATATTTAAGATATAAGTTAGCAATATTAAGATTTCAGGATAATCACCCATATAGCCCTTTCCGGCTGCAGTTTATATGATTTTGCTCATCCCTTTTCTTTCTGCCCAGGAGCTTCATTGCCATTCAGCTTTTTCTGGAGCAAGTCAAGTGTGAATAGTGTGAAAAAGTGTTAGGGGAGAGACAGGAATGTTGTCATCCAACCTTACGCAGCTGAAACAAAATGGCTAGGGCATTCAAATCTACCTTGACACCCATGGCACAGCCTGACACAGATGTTCAGCTCCAGTCTGTGTGGGTGCTCTGAGGGTTCATGCCGATGTTCAGCAAAACAGTCCATAGAGGCACCGGGGCTGCTGCAACCCAGCTGATTTTCACTAGCTGCTTCTTTAGAGATTTGCAAAGCCCCTCCAGAAAGGCCAGGCTCAGGGCCTGGCTGACCAGGACCATTTTTATCTATCCTCACATCTGTGCAATGAAAATACAGAAGTAAGTAAACAACTAGTCTTCAGCCTCAGCACTTTGCAAGAGCAGAGTTATTGCCATATGTACATGGTCATGGATTTGGGCTCTTGGTGATCAAGAGTTAGTAGGACCAATCTTCCAACAAAGAACTTGCCTTGAATTTACCGAGGACAAGCTGAATGAAGACAGGGAAGCTGCCTCCAGGCTGCGTATGGTACAGTTGTGCTGTTTGTGTTCTCTATGATAACACGTCCGTGTGGCTGCACAGGCAGAATTGTGCTGCTCGCAGCAGGCTTGGAGTCTTAATTAAGCTTCTAGTGTTCTGTAAAGTTCATTTCACTGTTCGGTGGAGGACGGTTTAGGATAAGCATAATAGGATTACTGCTGCTATATACAGCTGTGTAAGCCAGGAAGTCCTCGTAATGGGCCTTTACCCAGTAGGAAAATCTTTTCAGAGGATGCTTTTTATAAACTGTGCAGTTACACACGCTATGAGTGTTCGGGGAAAGGTATCCTTACTTACGTAGGTTTGCTAGAGCCAGCCCAGGTAACCAGTTCAGCATAGCACACGTTTCACCATGCCAGGAGCACTGACCGTGCGAGTCATGTACTGTGGAGCGAACTTTCCTTGTAAGCACTTCCCCTGGCACTAATCCTGGGACTAAAGCCCAGGTGCCTTCAGCCAGGTAAACCCTGGTGAGCCTCACCAGCCTGGGCTCACACGGCACTGCTGAGCACAGCTGCCCGGCAGCTGCGGGGGCTGACTGGCTGCCTTCCTGTGGGAAGCACACAATTCAGCAAGTCACAAGGAGAGAGCAGAGTTGTGTTTGTGTGTGAATGTCTAATTCATCAACATGTCTTATTAGGAGCAGAGACAAGACTCCTGGGGTACTGCCTATGAGAGCCGGAGGCCTGCTGGTCCTTCGGGAGCAGAGCCAGGCTGAGTGTGATGCTTTGTCACTAACTGGGAACCACTACAAGCCCTGGTAGTTATCCATGGCATGTGGAGGAGCAAGCTGCACTGAAAACAAAATGGATTTTTAAAAAGTTATGACCTCTCACTCAGGCTCTCCCAATTACTTTTAAAAGAACTGCCACCCAGGAAACCCACCTGCTCGGCCATGCAGGCTCATCGAGCCTGGCAGCCACTGAGCCATAGCACATGGGCAAGGTGGGCTCTGACACCAAGAGCTTCCTGTGGCTCTGCAGCCCCATGTCACTGTCCAGCTGCCCATCATGCTCAGGTGCTCTCGTGCCCATGGAGCTGATGCACACAGAGAGGACTTCTTCCCCTGCACCCAAACACCCCAACAGCATCAGCCTGAAGGAGACGTGCCAGCAGGCACCCTTAGCTCCTTCTGTAACCAAGAGACCCCTTCCCACTAGCTCTAGTCACTACAGCATTTTAATACTGCCCTCTTTTAATGCCGAGGTGATCAGTGCTTCAGGGAGTTTTTAGAGGCTGCAGACATGTCAGGGGACATCAGCTGGTTGGGCAGCCTGTGGTACAGCAGGGCAGGGGGTGACAGTGCAGCAGGTCTGTGGGGCTGGTGCAGGGGAACTGGAAGCACCATGGGAGCACAGCACAGCCCCAGCCACATCCCAGCTACATCCCAAAAGCACTGAGCAGAGAGGCACAGTGCTGAGTGTACGGAGGAGTGCCGGCTGGTTTAGGGGCAGCAGGTATTTCTTGGGTTCCCCTGGCTCTGGAAAGCACCACCCCTCTGTGATACTGTCACATCACCCTGAGAAGCAGAGGCAGAGCTCAGCAGTGAGCAAATAATCCCACTAATGCTGTTCCCAATGAGGCTGACTCAGGCTGGTTTCCTTATCTTTGCCTTTTCTGCACAGCAGCAGGTAATTCATAGATAAAACAATCAGTGCATATACACACACACAGACGCTTAGGAGCTATTCTTAATCTTTCCAAATCCCTTAATATACCTTATGTATACAGTTTGGAAGTTGTAGATTTAACATGATAGATTGATTTCACCCACTATCTCAATGGAAAATGACATTAATAACTAAATTCTTGGGGTTTTTTTAGTCCTAGCTAAGCTACTGAACTGTGGTAAATCTGTCCAGGGCACAGCAGCAATGCAGTCAGACCAGGTTCTCTGCATCTGGTGTTACTTCCTGGATTATATATAGTCCAAGTTTGGGTTCAGCCATAGGAGAATTTGGCCAAATAACTGCAGTTTGAACATATGTTATAACAAATGAGCTAGAATGATTGTTTTGTTGTTTGGGTTTTTTTCACAACTCCTTCAAAATGGAGAAAATGGGTGAGATTTGAGTGTGTTGTGCAGACTGACAGGGGAAGCTGCTATGATGGTTTGAAGCAGACAACTCAGGGTTTTTACTTCATCTTTTTCTGCTTGTACCACCAGGAAATTCCAAGACGTTTCTCCAGTAAGGGCAGGCAGGCAAAAAAAACCAGACTTAAAAAACAGACTTTCCTCATTAGCTATCCCATGGTGAAATGGAGCACACGTGCTCATGTCCCTGAGCTGTCCTCTCCTCCCCAGCACTCATGCTCTCACCTGGAGCATCTGGTGTTTTTTAAGAAGTGTGTACAGTGCTCACACGTGTAGCTCACCATATGTTTGGCAGCCCCAGGAGCTGTGTCACTTGGCTCTCTTGCCAATCGGTGCCTGGTCTGGCTCAGGAAGCAGATGTCTCATCCCAGCCTCAGGACTTGTGTGGTACCACTGTGCCTATAGGGATTGCCAAGCACCTGTTTCTTCACGCTACCCAAACTCCACCATGATGTGAACTGGGAGCTTGTCTGCACAAAAATGGTACCCTGTGGCAGCTGGAGTTGTGAATTAGGGGCATGCTGTGCTTTGTGCGGACAGTCCAATGTGGGCCTTCAGTGTGCAGACCAGCTGAGCCTGCTTTTGGAGCTACCTTGCAAGTAGTGGCCAGCATGAGCAATGCAGACTGGATCCTGTGCACGAAGCCTGCTGCTTAGGTGATGGCACCCACACTCTGCCACATCAAGATGTCTGACAAATTGTCTGGTCTCCCCTTTCCTTGTGGGGACAGCAATGCTGGCTTATCTCACAGAGCCCTAGAAAACTTGTTACATGAGTGCCCATGAGACAGCCTCACACCACAGCTGCAGAGGCTGTGTGTGCAGGGGTACAGGCATTCTGCATCTCCAGTCGCAGTGCTGTGACAGTACTGCCAAGCATAGAGCCTTCTATGCTTCTTGCCTTTGCCTTCAGAGGAAAAAAATGTTTCCACTGCATAATTCAAGCTTTGGCCAACCCAGACAATTGTTTTGTCTATGTTTTTATGTCCCTTTCAATATACATGTCAGCTCTGCCACATCCCGTCTGTTAGAAAACACACGAGTTTACACATTACCTCATTAGTCTTACTGTCTATCCAGCATTTTTTCCATCCTACAGGCTCCTCACTCCTTTTACATCACTGTGATTAAATCACTTGCTTAGACCATTAGCAACGAGACTTCGTGTTTCTATACTCCTGGCTCCATAGCAGATGATGTGGGAGAGGACTGAGAAGGGGGGAATATGTTGACTTTTAAGTTGCAAGGCAGGGACATCAGAATAGAGCTGCACAAGGAACATATATTTTACGGTGCCGCTGTTGCAAACAACACAGCAGAGTGGTGGCTTTGTGTCAAGAAACCCTGGGCAGAACAGATTTTCTGTTTAATTTTTGGAGCAGCCTGAACTAGGGAAAGAAAAACCCCAGAAACCTCCTCCAGCAAGCAGACGCACTTGGCTATTCTGAAGCCATTTCCCTTGAAAACATAGGTCAGGGCTTGTGACCTGCACTGGCAGCACAGCTCCAAAGCAGGATGTGTACAAGGCATATGGTATTAACCAGGGGCCTTAAAGCACAGTTTTCCAAGGCGTGATTGTACTGCTGCCATCTCGCCCACTGGGGATGCCATAATTAAGGCTCTGTCAACTTCCAGCAGCTGCCTTTACACGCTGTGATTTTTGGGGTGATATAATTTAACCCAAAGCTCTTGCTTGGCAGCACATTATTTTACAGGATTTCTTAAAAATATGTTTAAACTGCTTCAAATTACAGATTGGCCCCCAAAAAAATGTTTTCTCAAACTAGGGTCACCCTTTTAAATATAGGCATCCAAACTTGGCTGGTAAATTATCTGGGTACCTGTTGGGTGTGGGGCTTTCAAGGGGCAATTACAGAGAGCTCAGAGGCAAGAGCCTGTAACAGCACCAGTCTTTACTGTAACAGCAGGCCACTAATAAACTCTTAAAATAAAGCATTCGGGAGGGAGGGGATCTGCCTGGTTCCCTGCTGGGCTATTGCCAGGTGATCCTAAGAATGGCTTATTGAAGCCAGGTTGGTTCCTAGCCTGTGCTCAGGATAGTCATATCTGCTGCTGGGGTCTATTCACACCAGGCACAGCTGTGCACACAGAGCAGAAGTACCCAGTGCGTGTGGAGGCTGGGGAAAGGCTCACTGACACTGTGCATGTGCACTGAGTGGCCCTTATGGAAGATTTTAACTTTGGCAATATAACAAGGGGGGTAAGCACCCGCTCGCATGCACCTCATTCCCCTGGCCCCAGCATCACATCCAGGCTGCGCAACACATTTGGCAGGATTTGGCCACTGGACTGGAGCTCAGCTCAGATGCTTTAATGAAGGGATACACCCTGAGAGCCCAAAAGCCCCTGTGCTGTGGGAGGGAAATCCCTGTGACATTGTACCTGACTGTAGCAGGAGGAAGGGACTTGTGCATTGAGTCACTGTGCCACCTGGAGTCCATCCACTCGGTGCTCACACAGCCATTCTGCCAAAAAAAAAAAAAGAATACTAATAGATGTATTTTATTCAGAATAATAAGTCAGAGAAACAGCAACAAAGCCAAGAACATTGAGATGGTGACAGCAAGAGTCTAGCTTAAATGCCCCAAAATAACATCAGCTAGAGCCTGATTTCAAAGCAGCAAACACTGTGCTGCAAATGCAGAGAGTTGGTGATTGTTGTTTATTTTTTCTTCAATAGAATTTTCTTCAACAATAATACTTTATATTTTTCTTTGAATAACTGTATAGTTCCCTACAGGTTTCCCATTTCTTCTGCTTTCCACCATCTTCACATAGATGTACTTTTTTTCTCCAAATAGCAAATTTGGAGGGGGATACAGTGTTCAGCTTGTATTCCTCCGAGCACCCAAACCTGGAGAAGTCTTGGAAGAGGCAAGTGAGCCCTTCAAAAGGCACTCCAGATCCCTCCTTCCAGGCAGACACATCCTTGAAGGCTGCCTTTCATAGGAACGGATCACCATCCCACACTCATGTCAAGCTCATTTCTTTGGAAATTATTTTTTGGTGCAGGGAAAGGAGGTTTTTCAAAAGATGGAACTAAGAGGTGGAGGTCTATTACATCACGTTACAATCTTTGAAAATTCTCTGTTTAGGCAGGTTTTGCTCAGACTGTGATAGTAGCACACTCCGTGTATGAGCAGGGCTGACAAATTCCCACCCACTGGAGTGCAATGGCATGGCGGGGGGGGGGGGGGGGGGGGGTGTCCCGCCCCCTGGCCCCGGGTGTGGACCGGGTCAACCTCCCCCCGTGGGGCCCCCAGCCCCCGCCGCAGCTGGCAGCCCGGGGAGCCCTGGCCATTGCTCTCACTTTCAC